>JAOYSI010056301.1:0-59749 GCA_025775065.1 Hiodon alosoides
GTTGATCTTTAATATCAATAGCTTGAAAATATTTTTGCCGTATAAGGTTCATACCACACACTGGTACGAGTCGGGCTAAAGGCCATTTATATTGTTGTTAATACTTTATAGTTAAAGTGTGGCAGTGTTGGAACATTCTTGCTGTTAGAAACGAAATTTTATAAATTATAAATGTGATCCAGGGTGACCTTCGTTTTCTATTTTAATGCATTAATAGAACATAAGTTTTTTAAAATGTAGTTTTACAACATAAAATTAGACTGACCACTACGGTTTAACACCATCACTGATCTGGGTCTTTAATTTCATGTTCCACTCACCACCACAGTTAATTTATCATACAGAACATACTAAATCTTTGTACATAACTTAGGTGACTAATGACGCACCATTTATTTACATTTTTTTAAATCCTCTCACCAACTACCTTATTTTATTTGAATGTTATCATACATTTCAACAAAACTCTGAAAAAGATATTATTTGCTCACCCATGCAACATATAGCAAAATATATTTCTGTTTTGATACAATGATAATCATTAAATCTCTATACACAAATATATCCTCATATGATAATTTACAATGATACCCTGATGTGTTATTCATATTGTAGAATAAGTTTAAAGGGTTGATCCATACCCACTCATCACCCACTTTATTTACAGTTTCATTAATTTATTGCAAAAATCAAATTTCTCCATCAAGAAAATAACATAATGAAAAGATGCTCGCATCAGAACCATTTAGTAAAACAAGGTCACTCAATTGCCTGAGTTATAATGTGAGGATGAAAAACTTTTAAATAATAAAAATAAAATTATATACTGTGGAGAAAAAAAATCACAATTAATGGTGAATCGTTAAATGACGTGTGTAAAAAGTTATATTGGACAAAATTCAAATCAGTGAGAACACATTGGCAAAACAATGGGCTATTGATATAGCATTAGTAATCCCAATAGTAAACAATGGGGTTCTCACTATACCACTAGTAATCTCAATAGTAAACAATGGGGCCATCACTATACCACTAGTAATCCGAATAGTAAACAATGAGGTTCTCACTATAGCATTCATAATCTCATTAATGAACAATGGGACTATCACAAATAATACCAATATCAAAACAAAGGGGCTATCAATATAGCATTAGTAATCCTAAGAATGAACAATCCTAATAATAGACAGTAAAAAAAAAAGGATCATTACCACGACTGTCAAAAAACCTTTTATGTACTTTCTGTCAGTATATAAAGTATAAGCAAGACATAAAAGAGAAATATTTTAGTAACATTCCATATTCACAAATCTAACACTCTGAATGTTATAATCTGAATGTTATATTTTTATGCTATTTTATCATCTTTAGCATTTTTCCATTTAACATTTTTTTAGCTATAGTAACAACAAACATGAGTGAAGCTTTACAGTGAACAAACTGGTTACCTAAAATATCACAAGCCATATCTAACATACAGCTTTCTTAATGTGAATGTCTGCATTTCTGTACAGGTGGTTTTTCATATACCAATTATGCATCAGACAGATCCAGAAATACCCCTGAAAGTCATCTATCACTGCAAATTAACACCATATACACCAATAATATTTAAATGACTAAATAAATGCAGTACAATAAACAGTAGACATCAGTATATACATTTATTCATACATAATACATATTACATACATAATATCCGTATATTTCAATTAGGTTCTTTGCATTTTATGTAATTTAAATGCAATTCCTTATGGCAGTGCAACTGAGATTAAGCAAAACCTTCATTCATTTCATATTAAGCCACATAATAGTGCTGTCATTGTCGTGACATACACATCCAAAAATCGGTTTCCTCGGTTTTGGTAAACACACAAAAACATTTGTGAATGTATGTTTATAAATATGAGGCTAGGTAAAAAAAAAATCCATTAAATGCATACCTGAAAACAAACTAGAACTATAAGTTACTAGTTTATGTAGCTAGGTTAGTGAACTCAAACTAAACGTGAATTACATTTTCTAACATTACTAATAATGTTATGGCTTCCTAACTTTAATTGTGTAAGTTATCCAGGTGTGAATGGTTTTGTTTTGTGTTTTAATGTGATGGGAGTATAATACACATGAAACTTTTGTTGAGCCTATCTGCATGCAGTATGCCATACACCTCTTGTTCAGAGCAAGGTAAACATAGCTTTATAAAAAATAATCTAGTCCTACTTCTCTCCAGAGTCAGAAAAGTCTGTCTCACCAGAAAATAAACATTATTGAAAATATCAAACAATATCATCAATTTAATTGATAAGATACTAAATTCGGAACATTTATGTGTCACATTTTAGTAAGTTTCAAATGTCGACCAGGTTTGAGGAACGTTTTCTTAGTCAATAAAGTCAGGCACATTGACAGTTTGTTTTTAATGAAAACTTTCAAGCCCAGAAAGCTGTTTGCTACAATGCCAGCTATATTCTTTTTATTGTCAGCCTATGAATAAATCAGTAAATCAACCTGCCATGATTGTGTATTACTGAAAAAGTATACTTTTTTAGGTTCAGAAATCATCTGCCTATAAAATATTAGCAGAAGAAAGTAGAAAACAAAAACAAAAATACCGCTTTAAAAAAATAGCGTTTAAAGAGGGGTTACCAGCTATCCATGATGATCCAGTTTATGAAAAAAACAATACGGTTATATAATATGTTTGTGAAGATGTGATCTGATGAAGAGTTTCTGTGTAACTTTACATATTAACTTTACATATTAATACAGTACAAGATAGATCAAAACATGATAATAGGAAAGCTGCATTGCACAAAATGGATTCAACTGAGTTAAAGGTGTTAAAAAACAAAACAACCTTTAGCTTACAGACGGAATCCCACTCTGCCTAGCTGGACATTCCATGACATCAACTTGTCCCAACAGAACCCAGCATATGGGACCCATTCAGGAGGATTCAATCTTTTTGTCAAAGAACTCTTCATCATAGACGTTGATATCGATAAAGATTTCTAACAGACACACAAAATTGATATACTGCTTAAGGAATATAGAGCACTGTAAGGACCGGTTTCAGAAGCCCACTATACCATCACACCAACTCCACCATATATATCATAAATGCACCACCCTTTATCATTTATTTTTTAGGAAAGAAGGTCCTGCCATTGACAGAGAAATTACCTCTCCAAGCTCAACATGCAGCTTGATCCCCCCTGAATGCGCCCTGGCTTCCTTTTATCCCTCCCAGCTGCTCCTCTTCGAGGCACTGCATGAGGCGCGAATGGCGCCCCGTACCGCTCCTCTACCCCAAGGGTGGGTGTGTGACTTGGCTGTGCTCCCTGTGGCTCCCCTTTCTCCGACTGTGTTCCCTTCCTGCACAGAGCAGGCCCTGCAGCAGCAGTTCTGTCCAGTTTGGGGGGGGGGGGGGTGGTCTCAGAGCTGTGTTTCATTCCTGGTCTCCATCTCAAGGTTTAGATTCATCTTTAGAGCGCTCTTGGCCCCTGGGGGATCATCAGGCATGTGCGCCAGTGGGTCGGAGCGGATCAGGTACCTGCGGACGAGAAAGACACGGGTCGTGAGGGAGGGCTGAGTGTTCGGCTGTCAGCCGGACCCCCTCAGGCCGCGCCGAGTACTTACACAATGTCGTTGAGCTCCAGCATGGTGTCGGGAGAGGGGTTAATCAGGACGTAGGAAAGCGTGTTCTGGTGGTCATTCATTTCATCTGAGAGAGAGAGAGATAGCGCTATACAGTGAAGACTATAAACCTGGCAGAATCCATGTCTAAGAATTTATAATCAGAAAAATCCCTGGGCTTCCAGAAAACTTATTCATGAAACTCTTACAGGTGGACATAGAAGTCGCATACATTTTCATTGAGTTGTGAAAGTCTCAAAATACTCATTACATCTAAAAATGGCAAAAGATTATACGAAAAAATATAGTGTAACTGGTGTGACATTAATTGATTTGAAACAGAAAGACAAGCATACGGCAGTCGTAAGTCTGATTGATTCAGGATTTACCTCAAGACGAGACACTCAGTTTCTCTTACCCCCACATTCAAATACTAGAAATGCATTCTGTATAACGTCCAGTTACTCTATTAAAGTGTGTGCTGTTGGTTACATAAGGCAAAAAATAGCAGAGTGAGGTGATGTACTCCAGTTGCCCATTAACCCACAGGCTGTGGGTGTTGGAGATCTTTGACTGAGAGCTCTTTATTTTCTGTCTGGGTTAAAATGTGTAATATCCCATATGGGGCCACCTGTCTTCAAAAGGTCTACTCTTCTTCACAATAAGTTAAAATGTACCTGACTGACCCTGCTTATTAAGGGTGTCTGCAGAGGACCATTGGAAGAATTACCTTGCAAATATCCTAGGTTTACCCGATTCATTACATCACTTGCTGTTAAGTTAGCTACATCCTCTACAGACCATAGAGAAAAGATAAAAGACAGACAAACAGGGAAAAGAGAAAAGGGAAAGAAAGAGAAGGTCAGGTAAGCAGCTGCAGCAACAGATAAAGTGAAAAATGAAAAGTTGCCGGGGAGATGAAGTGGAATAAACGCAGACAAGGCTGCATTATGGTGTACAACAATCCCATAGATTTTCTAAATTCAGCATGTAACATCTCTGACTCTGACAGCCCTGAGAACCTGCATGATTTACTTAACCAAACGTAGGCTCTTATAGCAATGTAATTTAGGGCTAGTTGAAGAATAGTCTCGTTAAAAGTGAGAGGCCTCTTCAATGCTCCGTGACATGGCTATCCCAGGAGTGGCCTGAGACAAGTGAGGATGAAGCGGGAGATGAGAGACGGGTGACGCTGAGGAAAGTATGCGTGAGGTGTCAGATGACAAACACCAGCCTGGGACTGCAGTAAAAGCTAGGCCTCTCCACGGTGGTTAAGAAACTGGAAAATTGTAACTTTGACTCCTAGATTATCCAGACAGATAGGCAAATATAAATTATTTAACCCTACACAAAACCAATGTGGACTGAAGATTTGTCTGATTGAATAAAACAGGTTGGGGGAAAGCTGAGGCTGTACTATGCCGCTTTATGACAGAATGGCAACATAAGGAAGTGTGCAGAGGAGGCAGAATAGGCATATCTCCTTTACCACCAGGGCTTAAACTAACAGCAAAAGCTCTACCAATAAATCAGCCTGCTTTCTCTGGTCCTGGCCCGGCGTGGCAGAGATGGGCTGTGCTCACCGTATCCAGTGGTGGGCAGCCCCAGGTGCTTCATGCGGTTCTTGACCAGCTCAGAGAGCTCCTGCCGCTCGGAGCGGCGGTAAAAACTGAGGCGCTGCTGCTCAATGTGCTCGGCGTGGGAGGCCTGCCTGGGGCTCTTCCTGCTCAGGCGCTTTGCCCACTGCATGCTCTTCCTCCGCAAGAGGGGGCGCTCTGACGGGTCGCCGCCACACGAGTGGCGGGGGGCACCTTTCGCCTTCCGCGCCTCTCGCTGATGCGTGTTGTCCTCATAGTCCTCCACGTGAATGGACACCTGTGACTTGGGGAGGAAAGAGTCCCCATTGCAGAAGTGTTATAGCAAACCCAAAGGAGCAGGTTGTAGAGCTTCAATAGAAATAGGACGAAATGTTGTATAGTACAAATAACATATATATCTGAATGGAAACACGCGGTAATGTGAACTAGGGAAATAAGTTCCCAGAATTATAGAGAGGCTTGGCAGCAGCTCTAAATAGACAAAAGTCATGCGGTAGAATGTGTGGTTGCTCATATATAACCCTCATCTAGTCCGGGACGAGGACAATATCACCACTGGTCACTCAACCACCCCTCACCTCCGAGGAGGAGAGAACGTGGGACTCGGTCCGATATATCCCAATGGGAATTTCTGCGCTGGAGGAACAGAGCTTCTGGTAGAGCCTCCCGTAGGTCCGGATCCACAAGTCTTCCTCCGTTATCTTCATCTGGAGGAAAGCGCAGGGGCTCACATACCTTTGTATGCCACACTACCGAACAGATTTTACAGAGTAGGAATGTGGGGCCATACTTACCGCACACAGGTAACCGGACCCAGGTGTGGTGTCCAGTCCCAATAGGAGCCTCGCAATGGGGATCATATAGTCCTTTACAAATGACTGTTTGACAAATCAATATATGAATAAAAAGGTTAAATGGGGTGTATTAAAGGTTCAGGAAAGTTCTAGTGGTTTGTGTTTTCCATTGTATAATTAGCTGATAAGTGGTATAATTAAAGAACATAACGTTTGTATTTATGAACGTAATAACATTATCTATTTGTAACCACTGGAGGTCACTACAATTGCAATGTAACGCACAAACACCAGAGACATTTATGAAGTGGTTTTTAGTGATGACATTCAAATACTGAACAATGAACAAATGGCCAACTGGGTGCATCAGTTCGCTATAGTGGAGGTGTGTAATGCAGGTGACAATCCACCTGAACCACTGGAAGTGGGCCCCTTGAACCCATAAGCAAGGTACCTAACCTGAAGGTGATCCAAACTATATGGAAACATATGAAGCTGTCAATACTGTTACTTGATTTAGTATCTGCCAAGTGAGTAAAAACATTAATAATATGTATTTACTGTTATGAAATGAATATTTATGTCCCTTCTGAACAAATAAAGCATGGTGCGGGCACTGATCAGAAGACGTAGCAGAAGACAAGAAAATACTTTCTCCTGAGGAAACCTTTCGAGATGCATTACATTACAGTGAAGTGTTCAGCTAAGAACAAAAATACAATGTGCCAGTTATTCATGCAGAGAAAGCAGACTATTTTAAATATGACAAAAGCCAGGCTAATTTAAGGGCTCTGAAAACACAGACATTATAGACATGATGTCACTGAACTCCATGGTTTAATTGGGTACATGCCAAATACATACATTTTTAACTTCAACCTAGCCTGACTATAATCACACAAATATTTCACATATAATTAATGAGATGAAGCATATAAAGTTGGGCTATTATTTTTTTCAGGTTAGTGATTTAGAGAGTAAAAAAGTTACTGACAGGCACACATTAAGGGATGATTAGAATGTTCGAGAGTTGACACAGTTAGAGGCCAGCAGGACGATTGCTTGGAGCTCACCTGGTAGAGGAGTGTATCCAGCATGCTGATACTGAACACCCTGCCCGCGGCAAATGGGAGGCGGAACATGAAGGCCAGGTTGGAGCCCTTGTCACGCTCCTTCTGATGCCAAAGAAAGAACAGGACTAATAACTCCACATTCCGCCGCCCAACGCATTCGTTCACGACAGGTCGCCCACGCTATGTCCCGCCCCTCTCCCAGTTTTCCCGAGGGACTCCACTCAGACATGTTTCTATGTTAGAGCCATTCCTTTTCTGACCTTCTCCAGCCTGGACAGCGCCAGCGAATAGCAGTCTTTGGCCCTGAACTGCATGAACCTCATGTTGGAGGGGTGGGTGAGCTCCGTGATGATACTCAGACTAGGGAAAAGCCTGGAGAGAGAGAGAGAGAGAGAGAGAGAGAGAGAGAGAGAGAGAGAAACAGACTTCACCACCTTTTAGCATACCTAGCCTAGGCATGTTACATGTTCCATGTAACTCTCAAATATTTTACATCTTGTTAACTTGTAAGTGTAAGATATACAGTGCATCTATACTGTACGTATATATTACAAACAGCATATGTAAGGGAATTCAAATTTTAAAATCTTTGATACTCTTGAGGTCTCCCAAACGCCTTTTGGTAAAACTACTATATAAATGATTGCATCTTAATAAATGCAGTAAATAACTCCTTTTGATAAGCACAATAAATAATGGTGGTTTCAGATTTTGGATTGATGAATGCACAAGTAGCACATCTTGTCCGTCTGCAATGAGAGATTCCTTAGAGAGGTCATAGAGGGGAAAATTTTACTTCTGACTAGATGTTCCTTAATATTTTTGTCGAAAATTGAGGAGAATGTTTTAAAAAAAAAAATGGGATATGAACAAATCCTTTGCAGAATTTTTGGACTTTTTGGACTGTGTAATTAGGGTACTAGGGACCAGGTTGAATGTATTCTAAATACTTAAATCATCCATTCTCTGCCGTACAACATTTTTAGCGGCATGGGAAATAGAGATTAGAATTTTTTTTTTCTATACTGCTTAGTTTTCCATTGGTTGTTTAAAGTGCTTTGGTAACACTGTTTAAATCCCTGTTAGGTTATGGAAATTGGGTCCCTGTAAAAGCGAAAAGCATTAAATGAAAGCCTAAGCCCTTAGAGAAATCCCACAGAGGAGTCAATCATTCGTCACAATCCCCATACCGGCACCTGAAAAAGAAGACAGGCAGCCCTCACCTGAACATTGTCTGCACGTTGACAATGGTTTTTGCATCAGCCATGTAGTCCTCCTTAGCGCTCATGGTGCTCTCCTTGTCCACCACCACCAGGTTATCAGCATAGATGATTCCACACTGCAGAAGGCTATCCAAACTGCCAAACAGCAGGCAAGGCAATCAGCAGCATACTTTCAACTAGATGGGACTTTATGCATTTCTGTGTGGCATTGCAAGGGTTAATATTATATAAAACGCATGGGACATGACAGGGCTTTCGAAGAAATTTGACATTCAACAAGCTTAGCAAATCTTGTAAGCACACAAACCAGACTCATCAGTAACGAGAAGAAAGGTGACAGCACAATCATGGAAAGACAGAAGGCATTTCCCTGAGTAACTCACTTGTCAATTGTACCCGCCATGAAGTAAACCATTGGGAAACAGGAGATTGCCTCCAAAAAGTGGTTGTCTGGTCTGCACAGAACAGAAACACTTGGATAAGTGCTATTGCCATTCAGTCTGTCTGATATTCCTGTTTTATTATTTAGTTAGCCTTTGTCTAACCACGGTGATTCCCCAAAGAGGCAGTTTCTCACCTGACCAAGACACCCGCGTTGTCCACCTCAACCCTTTTCAAACATTAAAAGAATATAGGCTGGACCTTATATAGGACCTTAGGTGTCAAAGTTTCTAAAGCCCAGATAAGTGCCCCCCACTGGCTGAACCACTTCCAGCTGTTAACACACACACAAAGTTATCCTATTTATGAGATATTTAAAATCAATTAACACAAGAAACACAGTTTCAAACAGCAGATAACTTTCATAAGTAGTCTGATACATTTTTCTTTTGTTCTTTTCCTTCCCACATGCCTTGAATGTATTAGATTTTGTGAAAGCAGTATTCAAACTTAATACTGCTTTCACTTATGTGAATGATATTATATTGAATTATTACAAGTGACTACATTATCAGAAATGGCACAGTGGCATCTCAATAGAACAAAAATCAGTTTTTCTCTGGTGGCTTGTTAAATCCAGCCTGTGAGTGTTGTTTAGCTACTGCATGGACAAATCATGACAACACAATGACAGTGATTCAGAATCTTTATTAGGGGTTTAATACACCCCATGATAAGTGGAAGGAATATGGAACCACAACCCTTAGCAACAGGACGGTGTTTGCTCATATTTGCACCTGAGAAAACAAAGGACAGGACATCTTGTTGATGTCACCACACTACATCCTCAGACTTATAGACTTATGACCCCAAGAGAAGTCCCCATCGATCGTCAATCCGCCCCCCTAAAGGCTTAATGTTGCAATGGAAAAGTATCACATTGTTACCATGGAAACTGCTTCTGGCTATACAGTGCTTGTTTTTGTTTCCTTCTCATCTATGAAGCCTAGAATAAAGGAACTGCGCAGGGCTTCTGGAATGAATAGCTGCAGTGCTGAATTTTCTGATTTGGCATCCTTGAGGTCCATTGTAAAGATTGATGAAATCCCTTATGAAAACGTACAGTTTAAGAACAAACAACACCTTAAGAAACACTCCAATGTTTTCTGGGATAAAGCCGAATTATGCTGTATGCACCGATCTCAATACATTTTTTCCCCTTTTTTGAGTATTCTCCCAGTGCAGCAGAGTAATTAGTGTCTTGCAGGGTATTAAACCTTCCTATCCAAAAGTAACAACGACGGTGCATAAATTGTGTGTTATAACTGTGCTTAGGGAAAAGTTCACTCTGGGGTTTTTATAGAACATTGTCTCACATACGAATGATACTGAATTCAGACAGAAAGCGCTCCAAAGGGCTCTCCTCATCAGTGACTTTGCTTGTGTAACAGCTGAGTCAAGCGCAGGGGTGCACACAGCACTGTACTGCCCGTTGTCTGAGAGGACGATAATTGGATCGAGCCAAGACACATCTGGGTATTTTATTCAAAAAGCTATAGTGTGTAACTGCTGGTTTTTCAATTACACTGGGATGTGTAAAAAACGTGGTATAAACCGTGTGACTTACGGGTTGTCCAGGAGGAGCACGACAGGGTTGAGCTCTTTTCGGGAGCGGTAGTAGGCCCGGAGGGGAACGATGAAATTGTACAAGCCGTTCCCCGCTGTTTCGGCGGACACGATAATCAACTTGTTCTTAAAGCCGTATGCCTTGGCATCTTCAAAGCTGTTGTGTTTACAGCCCTGGGTATCAGGACAGGAAGGTGAAAGCACTTACATAACTCAATGACAAAAACAAACGCCATTCAAAGGTAGGAACATTTTCATATTGATCTTTTAAAAAAGTCAGAACGTCATAGAAATTAAATAGCTGCACTTGATTTTGCATAAAAAAACAATAGCTTTCCCCATAGCCAATGATACCAAGTGGAGTGTGAAAATACAGATATATTAATTTGTAAAATAATATGCTGCAGAGCTAGAGTATGTTAAACACAATCAGTGAGTAGAGAGGAACATTTGCTCATCACAGGGAATAAGCAACTTTCTACAGTCAACCCCGTTCACCTTGTCCAGCCGCAGACAGCAAAAAGGAGCTTTCTGGTGCAGCAGATGGCACAGCGTAGGGGAGCTCCCGATATAGGGCGAATTTGGGGGATATCCTTTCACATACCTCAGGGAAAAAAAAGCTAGTTAGCTTTTTATATTAAATCACAATATTACTGTACTGAAATATAGACAATGTTACGGTTACTCAGTCAGTCCTTGTGCCATCATGCTATTGTTCTCAATGTTTTTTAAAACAAACTTTATTCAACTTTATTTGATTGAAACTCATTTAATTTTATAAAAATAAATAAATAAATAACAAAATATTAATAAAAATAAGCCCAGCTTTTAAATTTAAATGTAACGCATAAAGTGATTAGTTGAAATTGAATTGACACATACAGGATCATGGTTTAGAAGCAACCATGATTGTGACAAACCTCATCCACAGGGGGGTGCTGTAAGACCATATAAAACATTTGAAAGGGTGTAAAACAGCCTGTGTTAACTGCTTATTCCCAGAAGAGCCATTTGCTTAAACATAGAAAAGAAAATGATAAAAATGATAGAGCCAGTAAGTACTATTATGCAGAATGCCAGCTAGTAGAAGGGGGGTTAAGAGAGTAAAATTATGACTGTTTTGCCTTTTTTCACATTTTGGACAATACAGATTAGAGGCTCCACCAAAATAAAGAAACACAGTAAGAAAATGCTTTTAATTTAAAATATACTTTGAAATGAAGTTATATGATTGTAGAAAAATTAGAAACAGTAAAATCTATACATCCAGCTGTTTTAATTTATGTAAACTGGGTGCGACATGAATAATTTACACTAACAGTGTAGTGGAGTAGACGTACTGAACAGGACTCCCATGGCTATTAAACATGGCCACTTGGACCTTGGTGCTGAACGAACCCTCCATTTTGATATCATAAGCATGAGTAAGAAAGGTGGAGAAGGATAGAAATGAGACGCCATGGTGGGCTCATGCAAAAGCTGGGGTTGTGTGTTCTTGGTTTTAGTCTGGCTTACTGTGCAGTGGGTTGCGTAAAAATATCTCTTCTGAATACCTATTTGACATTTGAATATGTTACATGATAGACATTTTTTTGTATTCAGGAAAGAAATCAATACCACTATTCAATAAACAAAGGTTGTACATATACAGCGTAGCAAAAAGGACATGCAGTTGACGCTAAAATAAAAGAACAATTATGAGCTGTATCGGTGAATTCATATGAAAACTATTTCTGACTAAATCTCAGTAACTTATAACAAATTTTCACTTATTCACCGCAAATATCCTGGCCTTTCCAACTCCTTTTGCTAACATTGGCACTCACTCGGGAGCTGATGTCCCTTCCTCGTCTGATTGGGTGGCCTCATCCTCTGATTGGTCGCTGAGGAGGTCACAAGGCAGGATGGAGGCGGAGTCAGCGATCTCCAGGACAGGGGCAATGCTGGGCCTGCGGCTCTCTGTCCCGTTCTCTTTGGGCAGGGTCAGTTTGCTGCCGCTGCTGTTGGGCGGGAT
The DNA here is from genome assembly GCA_025775065.1 of Hiodon alosoides. Taxonomy (NCBI): domain Eukaryota; kingdom Metazoa; phylum Chordata; class Actinopteri; order Hiodontiformes; family Hiodontidae; genus Hiodon; species Hiodon alosoides. The sequence goes on from JAOYSI010056301.1 coordinate 12,349, forward strand.
TGTGTTCTGGAGATCCATGGCTACAGTTCCTGCAGTGGGAAGCAAAGGGTCAATTTGACAACCTTTCACCACTAAACAGAGGTGTTGATGTGTTACATCTGTCCTCATAATTTGAATTTAGATGGCATGAAGTGTTCTTGAAGTTTGGGCAGGATGTATATAAAAAATTAATGAGGTCATAAATCAACCAACCGATCCATCAGTCAATCAATAAACATATTAGCCACAAACCATTATGGAGCTGTATGTCTTAATGCACCTGTCTAAGAAAAGTAAAAAACAATTGCAATTTTAAAGATGGAAAAAAATAGAAAACATTTGTATCACTAGCCCTCAGTGAATCTGATGGAGTTTGTTTTGAAGAATCCCAACTCCACAGAGGCCAGAAAATCTATTTAAGTTTTACCTACATCAGATAGCAGCCATGGTGAACTTCTGAATTACCCAATTTACGCCCCTTCACTGTAGTGATGATAGAGAACCTCCCTCAGGCCTTCTGGGCCAACTGCATGTGAGTGATGTACACATTTTCTTTGAGTAGAGCAGGCAAAGTGCTAGGTGACATAGTGGAAATAAAAAAATTCTCTTTAATTCATACCTTCTCTGCATGGGGGATTACAACTGTAAACAGGGAAATTGGGCTTATCTTTATGAGCAGCTGTGTTCAGACAAAGTCTTCTCTGAGAAACTCAAGGAAAAAAGAGGCCACTTCAAGCCAGCCCTTAGGCCCATACAGCACATTATCTGGTGACCAATTAAGTGGACCATTGAATTTAATGACAATGCAGTTTTCAGCTACTTCAGTTAAATGTGTTACAGCACACATAATTGCATCTGTTTAATGAACGATAGCTCGCTCCTTGGGTGCAATCTGCATTTAAAACCTTTCCATCAAATCCAGCAGAATCAAAGGTTATGTATAAGGTATCATGCTTTACTAGAAGTATGAAACGTAATTTAGACCAAGACTTGAAAGTAGATTGCACAAAAGCAAGGATCCAACCTCAGGATTCCATAAAAAAACGGCGATATGCAAAATGTAAATGACAGTAATAAAAGCAGACCAAAATCTGTGAAAGCAAATTTGAATGTAAATTGGGTCTCAGCGTGAAACAAAGTGCATTAAACTTGTAAGCTCTTAAACGCACTATGCTTCTTAGTTACCAATTTGTCCCTAATTTAAGTTCTCAATTTTAGGCAGATGTTACTGTGGCACGATATATATTGGATATTAATTTCCACTTTATGAAATACTGTTTCACGGAAGTGACATGCACACACTTACCAAAAGCAGTGGACTGATCCACTTTAACGAATTAAAGGAAAAGAAACAATAAAATAATGTCAGCAAAGAAGGAATAGAAGCTGAGACAGTTAACTTACACATGCATGACATGTGACACAAGCACATGCAGCCATCAGTAGAATGGGTCCCTGTACATGGATAAAATTTGAGTCATTTTCAGTGTATAAGCTTTTCTCTAAAAAAACTTTAGTTTTATTTATGCCATGGGCTACATGACACGAATAAAATCATTTAAGAAAATAAAATATATTCAAAGCATTATTTTCTTGATTCAGCTTTTGTTTAATTTGAAGTTGTGTCTACTGGAGAGATCCCTAATATTACATGAGTTATACACAGTAAGAGACCTATCACTGTCCATCATGTGTCTTAGGCAACAGTGCCTTTAGGAAAAGAAAGGACCCCAGACATCCTCCCCAAGACCAGGAGACCCAGATCCTCCACTCACCCATGCTGGCGATGATGCTGTGGACCGGGAGACGGGAGGGGGCATCATACAGTCCCCCGGACGACAGCCCCTTCCTTTTGTGCTTCTCCTCCTGCTTGAAGATGAAGGCAGAGTTTTCCTCCTTGGTAATATTGATGTAGTAGCATGTGTCCGCTGTGGCCATGATATGCCGAGGACCCGGGTTGAGCAGGATACTCTTGTTATCTTCTCTCTTAACACCTATTAGACACACACCATACCTGGGAACCATCAAGACACATGTTATGTTTAAGAATCACCACGAGTAGACAGGATATAAAGTTCAGTACTCTAAGCTAAAAAATGCTATCAGTCTGAGGAACAACCTGAATTGTACCATGGCGAAAATGAACACAGGTATCTACTCACTTTTTATGGGCATGGAAGGCGGCATATGTGAAGCTCTTGCCATCATACTCCCCGAAGAACTTGCTGTCACCAAGGCGAATGTGGTAAACCTCGTTGCCAGAGCAACGGCCGTACATCCGCTGCCACTGTTCTGGAGACTGCTGGCCCTCCCTGGAACATCAGCAATGCCTTAGCAACCAACACTTCTCTAGCAAGTTTTAGTGAGTGGGACACGCAGACCTCTAAGGTCATTCATTTTAAAATGATGCAAAATGATGTTGCCTCTAAGGTCATTCATTTTTAAATTACGCAAAATGATGTTGCCTTGTTGAAAATAAACCTTTTGTAACCTGAATGTAACTTTCTTTGTTTCTGCTCACTAGCGTTGAAGCTCAATATTGTGATATTTCTTTGTGAAAAATGGATCTGATTTGTTTTTGGAGGGTCTTGTACCTCCTTGTCATCGAGCTGTTGTTAAAAGCAAAGGAGTAATGGATGCCAGCATGTAACAGGACATACAGTGATAATTTTACCACACATTATTACCACACATAAACATAATAATTTTGAATGAATCTATCAACTGTAAAATTGAACTTGCTACAGAGAAAAGCGGTCTAAATCGGTCAATTTTAACTCTTTAAATATAGCTTATCAATTAAGGAAATCGTATTGATGAATTTCATTCTGTATACATAATTTTTAATCAAACGATCACCAATTTTTTCAAAATTACTTCTAAAAAGTGACACAATCATTTAAGGCTACAGGAAGTGCCTTTAGTCAAATGAGAGATGCCCTTTTATTTATAAATGACATTGTGGGATTTCAAAAACATGTAATTTATATAATTTCAATGACATATGACCTTGCTTTCTGCCACCATGTTTGCATTAATGGATTTTTATTTGTCATAAAAATATCCCAATACGATTTATCAATGGTTTAAATAAATTTGGAAGTCCCTTAACGGTAACCACAATTTTTCATGATAACAGCCAGAATGGTCCCTAAAACAGCAGCAGGCTACTCAATGCTACTGGCAACGAGGGATTTAAAAAGTAGCATTGAAAGGAAAACTATTTGTTACTACCTTTATTTGAAAGCCTGTCGTTACATATTGTTTGGTTAAGTAATGATGGCAAACGTAGCTAATACTTGATGATAATTCCTTTAGTTCTAAGCTTTTGTTGTTGCCATGGTTTTGCCAATAAAACTGACTTCTAAGCTAATGCTTCTAATCTGCTGCTTACACTTTTGCCACACAAGAGGAGATGTGTAGGTCTGTCCACCTTAAATCAAAGCTGGGCTGTGTATTGCACTTAAGTTACATTTCAAAGCAAGATAAACTAATACAAATTTTCAAATAAAACTTATACCTGTACAATTTCTGATAAACCATAGACAGTTGAGATTACTCTAGTGCAGTAATGATAATGCCAAAGAGCAGAGTCTACAAACATTTGTCTCAATGTAAAATAAATAAATAAATGTTTCAGTGGTTAGATCCCAGAACAAATCACATAAGACCGACCAACACTTTGTTTTCATCAGCTGAAATGGTGCAGGTGCTCTTGGCACTGCAATATTCATTAAATGGACAAAAGCAATCTATTCTCCTGTAGATCTTTTAAATCATTCTGCTACTCAAAATCTTCTGTGAAGTCAAAACACAGTACCGCCAGGAAACAGCTGCCTAAAATAAAGGCGTCTCAGTTCAATGTTTTTTTCTTATTCTTTTTATTCTAATCTGAACTCAATCTTGGCTTTGGCGACACTGTTTCTTTATACGGTTGTCCTTAGGTGACTCAAGAGTGGCAACAACAAGGAATCTGGTTTGAAGGTGCAGTCCAGCTCTGAAAGACATTACAGAAGCACATTCCTCAAGGGCTCCTTTAATCTTTTAATAAATTATTAATGAGGACTGATAATGTACCTAACATGCCATTTTGGTATTGCCTTGAGTTTGACAGATGTCAGGTTCTGACAATGTGTTACAGAACAGTGTCCTGGTGGGACAGATGTCTTACCATGAGAGATACTTTTCCTAAAACTCAAAGACTGAAATGTGGAAACGATTTATGTACTGTTCTACCGAAAGAAACCCCCCAACTTCCTGCCACATCATACACGCAGATTTATGGCCTTTGAATACAATTTCCATAAAGGGGTATGAAATGATAAGCAGAGCTAAATAAATATATTTTCATATTACTGTAGACAAGCTTAATTTAAAGTTGACGTTCCAAAATAAAAGATAATATAAATGTAGCTCTATCTTTCAGATGATAAATGAGAAGCTATTTTCAAGATGCACAAGGTCTGTCCTTATGGGAATATTGTATAATCTGGGAGTGGTTGTATGATAAAAACTTAAAAAGTAGAATGAATGGAAGAATAGATGTAGAACACACAATGTATAAATGATGTACGAAGTGTGGATTATTAGTACAATGGGCTTTATTTATTTAACAATGTATACCGTCCTCCAAGATTGTATGCTATGAGTTCCTATGGTTCATATTCGTAAATGAGTTATTAATGCATCATTATTTGTGTAGAGATACCTGGCATATATTGTTCCCACCATTGTCTTTGATTAATTGAAAGGAAGACAGAAGACATTAAAGTAAGTGAACTCACTGTCCTCGGGATGTGTGAACCAGGAGAGTGACCAGAGTGGATGTGGCGGGACACACACAGTTTAGAGCCAACATGGCATACTTGAATTCCTCTTCGCAGACAACATGGTCTGAAACCCCCAAAAAGACAGAAAATGGTCATAATGAATCTCCTCACAAAGGATCCGATTCCACACACACAGACTGAGCATACCATTTTATGAATATCACATAATCACAAAGTAGTAATCAATTTACCGTAAAAAATGTACATTACTACTTTAAAAAAGTACCCGAGATCTGAGCAAAGTTATTTAGTATTAGTAAACTCATCCACAGAGAAGGAAAAGTTACAAACACTATTTAGAAATGCGGGCTGTTAACCAGAAAAACTTTATTTAATACAATTGGATTATATCATGTTTTCTTTTTCTTTGTATCATATTTATTCTAAGAAAAAGGAAATAAAATTTGGTCCCAGCTTGAGTAGCACTATTGTCTTTGTTGTTAGTATTCTACACGTGCAATAGAACGGGTAACAGGCGTAAGTTCAAGAGTTAAAGGTTTTTATAATAATTATTAATATTACAATTATTATACATTTTCTGTTTCTAAGCAAATTTGTTTTACAGGCAATTTTTTGACTGACTCATAATTTCCCAGTTGGCTCTGGGTTTAAAGTTTTTTCTGTTTAAATTCTGTTTGGGAGATGCGATCAGTTTAGTTACTTATGACATGCTTAGTTATTTTTGGTTGATTGATTGGTTACTGAATCATTTGGATTGGAGCTTAGAGTGAAAACGAGACAGATATTTGCAGCAAAAAAAAAGTTTACTTGAAAAAATGATCACATCTCACCAGTTAGGTTTCAGTCTATTCCTATAACCATGCTTCCAAATAACAATAAAGTAATGAAATTCTTATGGTTCTGTGTTTCCATGTTCCAAAAGCAGAGTTGCCCCATGCCATTAGAAGCCTTATTGAAAAAGAGTGGTTGTGATTGGGTCATGCTTGGAAAGGGAGGAGGAGACTCACCTGCAAACTTAACATGGAACTTGTTCTCAGGCTTGAGGATCTGTACATAGAGGGGGCAGTTTGGGGCAAAGTCCTTCACAGCCCAGGCTCTCAGTATAGTCTGGTGGTCCTGAGAGAGGGCAAAAATGCTAGTCGAGTCATTAAAGCCACACCCTTCATACGCTCCCAATGAGAAGACAAGCTGCAACAACTGAAATTTTCCAAAGATAAGTGTTGCTGAACATAAACAAAAATTTGTCATTTAATATTGCTATTATCTTTGTTTTAGTAAACTACTGAATTTATGCACCGTGGTACAATTTGTGTCTGGTGTCTGGTTTCGAGTTCAGAGTTGACTATTGTATATTTTTGCTCAATGCAACTAAAGAAGACAGGCTCAAAGTTGATGATTAATACTGACCAATGCTGCATATAGCAACAGTTGTTACCTGATATATAGAATAAACCTAAGACTTAAACATTATCAATGATTATAAAACAGTATCATTACAGATTGGATTGTAAGTATCCATTCACCTTTAAGAGCCAATTAAAAACAGTTTTTAGATCTAGAGTTTCTAGATTTCTAACTTTGTGTCGAGCAATACTCCACAACGCATTAAAAGTAAAAATGCATAACAGCTAGAGTATCACAGTAAAAATATCGCTAAAATCACTTTGGCAATAAGTGATGTAGAGGAACACAACCAATTGTGTCCTTTCAGTTTGGATGAATCCATTTCAGTGCCTTACTGCAGCAGTGCGGTCCACCTCGTTCCTGCTACTCAGTATGAAACAAGCCTCTGCGTCATCCATCCTGCAAAGGGGAAAAAATGAAGCCAATCAGAGAACAGACAGAGAACGGCAGGCAAAGGCTAAGCCCGAACAGGTATTGACTTACAGAGGACACTCTCAGTGAGGGAGATGGAGTGTTTGTTGAAAGTCGATTTAAAAATATGGTGGTCTAAAATTATGTAGGCACGGGCTCTTGTCAGTAACATTCCCTCTTGAAAGAGTTTCAGGACTGTTGGTTATTAATCATTAGTCAATAGAAGAGCTAGTTGATATATTCAAAACATGCAGCTGCTTTTTTCCCCCACTTTCTAAAATACCAAAGCCAGCGAGAATGAGTTTATCTAAACAAAATCCACCTTCAAGTGTACTCTTAAAAATGTGCTCTTAAAAGATTCACTTTTTTAATTTAACTTTTTCACACCTGACAACTGCATGTTTGATTGCCAAAACAAATGAAAGAAGGACCAAACTTTGCTATAATTTTTTTCTCCTGGACCAAACGCAGAAAATCAGAGAAAAACATTTTTCTCACTACTGTAAGTATAGCCAAAGCTGCTATGGTTGTCCTTCCTACCTGTATAATTGAAAATGTATTACATCCATGGCAATGATGAGATTAATTTACCATGCTCTAGATGGTGAACTGCATTTTTTAATGCAGGCTTTTTGAAGCCTATTAAGATCTCTCACTCACACTCACAGTACAGCATCATTGCACAACAACCTTTTTTGTGGGTGGATGACGAAATGTACAGTTACCTGTTTGCTAAGAATATTGTCCCCTAGCATATTTACACAGAACAACATATTTATTATCCCCTCCTAGTTAATTCAACCAAATTCTAATTAAAGGGATAATTAGGGTCAGCTGTTTGATTACTTTGGTTAAAAATCAGGCCCGATCTGGGGCAGCCCTGCCCAATATGAATCTAACTAACTTAGATAGCCCTTACTGTTAGAGTGAAGTTGTCAGCACACAGGTTCAAGAGGCACATCATGCCTCAATTAAAAGAAGACCTCTTGAAGAAAAAGTTGCTTATCATTCTGGAAAGGGTTGCTAATCCATTTCTAAGGCTCTCGGGTACCACTGAACCACAGTCACAGCCATATTGTCAAAATACAGAAAGTTTAGTAAATCTTCCCACGAGTGGCCGTCCTGCCAAAAACTCTATAAGAGCAAGGTGTTTTGTCCAGGAAGTCACAAAAACCACTAGAACAACATCCAGGCCTTGGCTAAGGTCAGTGTTAATGACTACACCATCAGACAGACACTAGGCAAACATAGGATTCATGATAGAGTAGCAAAGCAGAAAAAGTGGAACTTTTTGGCCGACATGGGCCCATTATGTCTGGAGGAAACCAAATGCAGCATTCCAACAGAAGTCAGGGGAACAATGATGAAGCAACAGAAGGCTGTGACCTGCAACCTTCAAGTCCAGTGTCTTCACCACTAGAAGACACCACTAGAACAGCTCTATGTTTTTCAGAGTAGACCTTCCAGTTCTAGATAATGTCAACTGCTAAAGGAAAATCTGTTATTCCTTGTTCATTGCTTTTTCTTTAGGTTTCATTCTTTGCAGGTTTAAACCAGATGTTTCTTTTGATGCTCAGTGAATTTATTCTGAAGAACACTTATGTAAAACTGCCATGAATAGTTTTTTAGAGAATATTTGCATTTGTGTTCCTGACACAATAAGTACACCAGTGACACAGGAGGGATGACGCATAGGAAACTCAGTCAGGGGTGTTTTGTATGGACACATAATCAGTTATAAAACTTTCATATAGCTCAGAAAAGCTGGATGTGGTGAAATGATCTTGAGCTGTATAAAGCTAAACTAGAATCAAAATTTCAGTCATTACAAATTCATATGGCCGCTTATGAACCCTGACCTATGTGGAAAATGTGAGGAAGAACGGGGCGCCCTAACTGACTTATTGGGGCGTGGTGATGAAGGTGGTGCCTCTCCAGCAGTAGCATGGTGACATTGGACACTCACTTGGCCCTCATCAGATCCTGGTCCTTGAGCACCGAACCCTGAAGATAGATGACTCTCTGGGACCAAAGAGGGATCTGCAGAATACGGCGCACCTGGATGTCCATCTCGGTGGGACAGAGTATCACAACGTAGTAATCCTGCAGGAACAGAGAACACATCCAGGGAATTAGGAGATTACATCTTAAATTGAATGGTTAAATGTACCATACAAGCCTAATATTGGAAGATTTCCAAGGCAATAAAAAAGTGAAGAAATGCCTAGTCGGAAACACATTACATTGCCTCTAAATATTGTGTATTTACACATAATTACTATATTAGTGGCAATTATACCGTAATTACTGAGTAACACTTTCATCACAATCTATGAGTACACAGCTGTATCGGAATGCATAGTAACACAGTAATTATAAGTTAGTACTCATGTATTTATGCAGTAACTACTACGTAAATACAGTTTTTACCAAAGCAATGTAAAATGCTTCCAAATTGACACATTTTTTTCGTTGTATAGTTTCCTCAGACTTTCAAGGGGACAATCTAAGATTGTTATATTTCACGTCTACAACATGACCAGTACTCTCCTTCACATTATTCTGCTTACCTGTAGTCTGGGGTGAGCGTAGAACTCATTCAGGAAGTCCATAAGCAGGTCAATCTTGAGTGAGCTGACACAGAGCACTACATGCTTCTCGGTTTGCGCCCGATGTCGGCTGTAGTTCCCCCCTGATTTCTGCCTCTCCATCCACAGGTACATCAGCTCCTCGAACTGGGTAAAAGATCATACGCACAAACTGGTTTATGTGACTGGTTGCATGGGACCCCAAACACACACACACATTTAAGCACATTGGTGTTGTAAAAGCCTCTGCTTCATTCACCATATTAGCAATGCAAAATTGCTTGTCGAACCATTATATCATAAGCTGCAGCTGGAAAAAAAAAACATCATATGGATCCTGTGACTCATGAAATACCACAAAGCTGGAATAACTTACTTGTGCTACATTATAAGAAACACACAAACTCAAAGTAAAATCATTTAAAATTGGCCTAGATACAGAATGCAAAAAGTAATAATAAGAAGGAATGTCTCAGAGGTAGAAGTAGAGTAAGGATCAGTGTTGGAACTGTGCTTTCTGGGAACGTTAGAAGCATGTCATTGAATTTGTCGCTGATGCTGAGTGTGTGAGCCAACAGACTGATATAACGGAAGCTCATCCGGTGGGAGACTGGTGCAACTTTGTTAATCGTGTTGGTTGCTGTTATGAGATCCAGCTTCAGGGATGCAAGCAAGGGATGCAACAGATTTCCACGATGGGACCGTTAAGGTCCATCTTCGCAGAGCAAGACTACAAGACTGACAGTGAGTGGAGATATGTTAATAAAAGCTGTGGAATGCAATGCAACACTAGAAAAAGAAAGCAGTTTCAAACTGGATGACACAAAAACAGACACAAAAAAACAATCGATTGTGCAACTATGCTATAGAGGGGCTCAAACAGTAGTGAAAACAGACACGGGAGAGATTTAAGCATACATAATATTATATAATATACATAATATTACAGCATATTATTGTCAATGTTCATGAAATAACCTTCCAAGTTATTTGTTAAAAAAAGCAAGGACTCTGAGATCTTTCACAATCAAACTTGACAGTGTTAGATTCAATTAGACCAAAATGATATGAAAAGATGCTAGTCTCACATTCACATATGTTCGTATGCCAACAAATAAATTGGGTTATAAGGAGAACTCTAATTGTTGCTATTGTATGTGTTAATAAGTATCTCCCTTATAATAGAAATGTCAAAGAGACAAAATGGTGTAGATTTACTTGACTTCTGAATAATTATTCAAATTCTCGATAGTGATTTTCCAATAGTAGATATTTTTTTACTATTTCCAGTAGCATAAAGAAAACACAACAGATCTGCCATATGTATCAGAAGAGAAGATGTGGCACCAGAAAGAAAAATAGCATCAGGCAATGTAATTCAAGTCTCCTACCTGAAGAGGGAGCACTACAAGAGCCACGCAGATCATAATGACCACAAGCAACTGGGACGGCCAGATCTGAGGGGTGACGTCCCCATAGCCCACAGTAGAGAAGGTGACAATGCAGAAATACAGAGAGTTAAACAAGGATAAGTTCTTCCCTGCTCGTTCAAGGTGCTGTATCCCACATGTCCTGCGAAGAATAACACAAAGAGAAATATGTTTGAAATTACTCTAATCGAATGCACATCTTCATTACCTTGTTACTGGAGGCTAGGGCAAAACAATATCAATGGGTTTCCTTCCACCACAGAGTTAGCCACATCTTTAAAATAATTGATGGAATTAATTCACCAGGTCTGGATAGTGGCCCTTTGAGACCTCTCTTTTGGGGATGGGACAACACTTTAAGTATGCGAGCAAGAGAAGAACCTCACCCAGTAAACACAAGACAGAGCAGAGTACAGATGAGGATGAGGACCTGGTTAAACATGGCAGAGTGTGTCCTCTGTATGGCCCGATGTAGATCATTCTGGTGGGGGGCAAAAAAAGTATCTGAGACAAACTCAGTAACATTCCTATTCCAGCTATTTTTGCATCATTATATAAAAAATGTAGGTTTAAGAAATGGGGATATGTATGAACCCAAATATAAATGTGTTTTCATTAAACTTGTATTTTAGATTATGCTTATGTCCCAGTGCTGCTCTCTGGTCATGGATGCAACGTCCTACTCTGCTTTGTGGCCCTACCTGGTTCAATCTTTTAAAATTAATTGTATCCAGCAGGTCGCTCAACTACTACTGACTACCAGAGGCCTTGTCTTACCCCACGCATACTTACGATCATGTTCTCCAGCGCACCCTTAGCCAGCCAGCAGTTCAGAAACACTGGGATGAAGATGTTTCTCCATGGAGGCCAAAAGATCTGCAAGACACATTTGATAAATATTACCACTTTTTTGCTGAAGGACAATACAACAAAGTCTGTCAGCCACCATAACCAACATAAGAAAACAAAAACCACCTTCCGCCGTGCTAAGGGCTGAGATAAGAAGACTGTACAAGTTTACATTTATCTTTGAAATGCAAGGTGAACGTTTCTGCCACTCAACAGAAGTGGATAGTCTCCACTACGGAAAAAAACGAAAATCAGAAAGCTACACCCACAGGGATGTCACTGTCGGCTTACTGATGAGTTACACAGCAAAAAGACTATGGCCTATGTAAACCATGCTTACTCTTGGTTCAAATTTCTTAACACTCTGTACCCACATATATACGCACCGTAATGATGAAGGGCACCGTGTTGATCATCTCCAGGAGAAAAGAGATCTGGAAAATTTGCTCCCAAATGTTCCCCTGGAACCAATAAACAAAGACCGAGAGAGGCAACAAGTAACATGGTGGTCAAGGCGCTTAACCAGACTAGTAACCAGAAGGTTGCAGGCTCAAACAACATTGATGTTTGACCTCTTCAGAAAGATACTTAAAATAAATGTTCAGCTGTTTATTTTGTTTTGTTTTGTTTTTAAAAAGGTAAATGATATGGTGTATAAATATTTCACAGGTTGTGTTCAGAGAACGGCTACATTAACAAGCTCTACATTGAACCAATAATACTTTCCAACAGAAGAATTCATTGTACGTTAGAGCTCTGACAATTATCAAATAAAATTCCATTGAAAAATTAGGAGTTCGTTAAAAATCACACTCAGACACAAAAAAAAAATAGACATGTTCAAGCACTTACACAAGAGTCTTACCTTGTAGCTTAGATACATCAGAAGCATTGCCTCCAGGAAGCTGATTAAAGCCACAATCACCTAGAACACAGAGAAAGGGGTCTCACAGTTCTCCATTATCCACAATGCTGAGCCCACACACGGCCTTGAAAGTTTCGTGTCTTTCAACACATTATGGCCTGAAAAACCTTTTTGGGGAAACATTGTACATTCAATTTACCATACAAAGCCCTTTGGTTTGTTCATTTGAGGGTGGTATTCCGACATACACAGTAATAGACAAAATTAAGACCCTTTTCTGAAAAAAGAATGTTGCAGCTGTGCCCTTCGAGCAAAGAACATTCAATCAATTGCTCCAGTAAAAATGCCGCCACAGCTGCTAGGTAAAAATATCAAAATGTATGTCATATATTTTTGTTTACGATGGGTAGAAGAAAATTCCAAGAGGTTTGATGTCGATAAAAGTTTAAAAGCAACAAGAGGGGAAAAACTATCAAACAAACAAAAAAACAATTTATAATTCAAATTTTGATTAGTTTTTAACCTCTGTCAACTCTAAGGCCGAATCTCATTCAGTTCGCCAGACCGTTTCTCCTCAACACCGGCCCTGCTCCTTGGTCCACTCACCTGCATTGCCCACACTGGCACCCTCCGGTTGACCCAGAATATCACCTCCCTATCAGAATGAAGCAAATCATGGGTCAGAAAGCTCAGTAGAGCCATAACGTGTCAGGTAAACATACAAAGACAAAGACAAAGACAAAGTGCAAAGACAAAGCAGGTCTATTTAGTACAGAAAAGGTCTACACAAGTATATCAACCAAAACATTATATTGTGAATCAAAACGTATAATACACTAAATACTATAAAAAGTTAACAGAATAATTTTATTATTATCAAGGATAATATTTGTCTCAAAGCATTCATTACATTTATTAAAAATGTATAATACTATACAGCGCAGGCTGTTTTTTTTATATAGAAATATATATATATAAATATAAAAAAAAAATATAGAAAGAGGATTATAGAAAAAGAGGCTGTTGAATAAACCAAACTATGCTGCTGTCAAACACAAAAATTTCAGTGAAAGACAACCCAGCAACCAGCTTTCCCACTCAGGAAAGCCGCAGGGCCCTCACCAGTTGATCCCTATGGAGTTTGCTGTTCTGTTCACCTGACAGTCCACACTGCAGAGGCAATCGATGACAAAGAAGAAGCAGATGTCCTGTCAATAACCCACACACTGAAGGTGTTTCCTTTAATTTGAAAATCAGCAAATGACATAATCTGGATTCAAATTTGTTAAATCCAGACCAAGGGGGTCTCAGTCTGTGCTCAATTGAGTACCTTTACCTACTAAGTCACTCAAGAGGCCTATTGATTTGGTTTGATAATTTTAGCAGCAGTTGCCACAATCTGTTGATCAATTCAGAAGGAAAAAAACACTTGATAACTGGATCCAAAAAAAATAAAAATAGTTCCTAGCAAATCATTTGTCTGGTGGCCAGGTTTTTACAGATTTACAAGGATGTCGGATTCACAAGAACCTACCATCGAGCTGTGATTTCTGCTGGGTCGTCCAGCTTAACCCGAATGATATACAGAACACATGTCAAAACTTTCAAGGAGAAGTTGAAGATCCGAATTCTCAGACCTGTCAGACAAAAGAAAAAGGAGTCAATGTTTTGTTTATGGTGGGCTCTTGACCTTTCAAATCTTTCAGACACACAGACATTTATTCCTTTGTTTCTTATTTGACACTTAATTGAATCACCATGGCCCGGCTCTTGTGCTAACGTCATATTTAGTTTGGGCAGCAAATACTGCGCAGCTTTAGATTGGAGAATGATGTCTGGTTTTCTTGTGCGAGTAATGAGTGTCAATATGTAATTTCTGCCTTTCTTACACCGTAGTAGCATCTGTAAGGGACCACAACTACGCTACCAAAAAAAACCAAGACATATCCATCTAGTCCGCAATAATACATATCTGCTAAGTATATCAGTACATATTTCAGTGTTGATTTCTATTCAAAAACAAACAATTTGTCAGGCTGGAGTCAATATTTCTTCCCTGAGGATTCCATTTCCCTCCAGATGATTGTGATTAATGTAGAAAGAAATCGGATCGTAATAGTATCAAACATACATTTTAACATAAAAAGAAAATTAAAATAGCTACAAACTCATTCAATAATAGACAGATATATTAATCCATTGGTACAGACCCATAGATCCTTCAGCTTCAATTGGCATTTGCAATTGAATAAGACATCTCTAAAGTGACAGAAATTTGTGGCGAGGGAATGAAAAATAAAGCTTAAGTAACAGGTTTTAGTCATTTCTGCATCGGTGCTGTGCTTCTCCAATGGAGTTGTTACAGAAGCAACCTACCAAAAATTGTATTTTGGATAGAGCTAGGATGCTTAAAGATCACACAGACCACATCACAACCTCCGAATGTTTTTGTGGGATATTTTTAAACCCGTGACATTCTGTGACACAAACCGGAATAGTGCATAGAACCGTCCAGAAAATAACATTATATAGTCAAAAACTGTGACATACTCAAGAGATAAACCCCCTTATCCTGGGGCATTGAAATATACTTGAAATAACACATTTTTATACATGAGGAAAAGAATACAGTTGACTGAAGCCAAATCATACACTAGCGTCAAGTCTAGATCGAAAAACAGCACTCTACTCTGTTGTCCAATCAAAACCAATCAGGCGATTTCTATAGACCAATCAGACAATATTAATATTTTGTCTGTTGAATTGCATCTTGAACCAACTAAAATTCTTATGTGTGAGTGGTGTTACTAAACGTCTATCCATAAAAATTGCAACGATTGCCTTGGGCGAAAATGATTGCTAAGAATATAATGTAATTCGGGTCTAAGCACTAAGGTACTTAAAATGTTCAAAATGCTGCTGTAAAGTTAAAGAAGAGACTGTATATTAACCAACCAGACATTTTACTATCTGAATCTGAAGCCATCACACTGCTTGCATGAGATGGCCACATCCTCCATTCAGTACAAGTTTCTGGAAGTAATTTATGCGACTTCTCACAAACATCATAAAAGCATTCCCATCCTGAGTAATCTACTGAAAACATGTAACATCATCATGTTCACATTATCCATCAATACAAGGGTCAGCGGAATGTTGAACTCAATTAAGAGCAGAGATCACACTTCAATTATTTTCCTCTGTTCAGAAAAGCCCATCAGAACAGAGAATGCCTGCAAAAACCCTTACTAGAATGTATAATGATGTTTAATGCTATTTAGCCTTTCATGGTAAATATTTTAATGTTGCTGAGTCTTTTCTGAAAACAAACAATTTCCTGTTATTGTGTAGGTTTTATAGCATTACAACACTGTAACAGTGATAAGAAACAAACGTTAGGATCCACTGAATGGAATATAATTCTCTACTTTCCGGGCATCCCTCTGCACAAACAGTTCTCATGGTCTCGAATACGACAAAAAATTAAAACAGGTAATTTAATTAGGGGATAGCCAGTGAAATACCAACGTCTTTGTAAAATATTCTGAATTTTCAGCATGACTGCTACCTTGGTTGCTCCCTTACCAAAGCGACTGAAACTGGAAAATAACCCTACACCAGCAGTGTTATCCTTCAGTCTTTGGGGGGGATGTTTAGCTTTTCTTCTTCATAATCCCTTAATTGTTTAGTTGAAGTTATTATTTATATAAGAAATTATCTCACCGGGTGTTACTAGGAGTAATGCTAATTAACCGATGCTAATTAATAGAAAGCTTGACGAGCAGCAGAGCCTGTGGGCTGGGAAGCGTGACAGTGGACACTGCTGACCCCAGACTCTTTTTTAGCCAGATACCATTGGTGCACACTCCACTCAGGTAGCAGTGGGCACACATAGCAGTAACTCACTTGATCTTTGGTTTTTGATGAAGAAAAGCTTCAACCTCTCCTTGAAGGTATTTTCATTCACATAAAACTCCACCTGCACTCTGGAAGAGAAGACACAAGAAATAAATGAATCTGTCCGTCAACAACCAGTCAAACCAGTCAAATCAGTTTAAGGTGGACTAAATATGAAAGAGCTGCTTCATTTTAATGATCTGCCCCCCTAAAAGCTCTAAACTCCCTAGCCCCTCAATTTATTCAAGATCTCCTTTATCTTCACACTCCATCTAGCCTAGTTATGTTGATCCAGTTCTGGTGTTCTCACCACTCCTAAAACCTTCACTTAATCTGTGACAGAGTCTTTCTGTCATTGAAGACTACTGAATTGCTATAAAGAATGTTTTTTTTATTATTTCATTATGTTGAATTTGCTTTATATTATCAAACCTCTTTCACTGTATAAACTGCTTTGAGAGTGTAATAGAAAGGCGCTTGACAAATAAAATGTATTATTAAATGATAAATAGTTTTGAAATAACACCCCTCCTCCCTCCCTCATCAATCACAACTGTTCTCATTACAAACAAATAAATGATGCCAAGAAAAGACTGCACAGTCTAATCCGTAATGCAAATTTTCCGTGATTTTGTAGCTAAAGTTCCAAAACAAATAACAGCCAGTATTTGCTGGCAATGACTTAGAAAAGCACTAGATAAACTGACTTTTTTTCTTAATTAAAAACCAAAGAAACACGCAATTACATTCGAATGCCAGAAATATTAGTAACTTGACCTTTGTGTTTTCATTCAGTTTATCATAAATATTTCAAACTGAAATATTTCCTCTAGCTTTAACGGACATGGGAAAATAATTTTTTACTGTGTTATGTTTGCATCTGTTAAAAGCTACAGTGAGATGGAGTTTGGTGCAGTGCCAATATCTTTGCCTGAGAGCAATATGAAGAGGCAACATTTATGATAAAATTGTAGAGTGCTGCTGATTGCCATGAGTAGGATAAAATTATCATTATGGTTGGATTAAAATGTCTGCCAAAAAATCTATGTAGATGACGAAGCGGATCATTCTTTGTTTTGCTCACTGTTCCTACTCTAGTTAAGCTCTCTAGCTAAGCTAAACTTATTTTAAGTGAGTTCTTATTTACTTATTTAACTTGGGCCAAAAGGGGTAACAGAAAACAGGTACTAGGAGGACTAATCATGTTGTGAGCTGTGAATCACGAGTTATTACAACAAACAACACAAATACAAACATACATGCATTAAATAACCAACGAAAGCACTCTTGAGCCAATAGCACAGATTTAAGCTAGGAATATTAAGAACGTTACGAAATAGAAACACTACCAGGGAGAAATGTTTTGCAATGGTGTTTTCCTGGCACCAACTTAAACTATGGCCAACTGCTCAAGCTCTGCTCTCCACCGCGTATATATAAAACCAAACCATCCTGTCTTAGGTAATATTGTTCCAAATACAGATGATGTCATCCTGGTCTTCGGGGGTATACAAATAATACAACAGCCTGATTACCCTGACCATGGTTGGCCCCTGTGCTTGGGTAGTCACCAGGTCACCTGGACAGACGAGAGTCATGTTAAAGTCACTCCCTAACCCTAGTAATTCAGTCTGTTTTTATAGCTAAAGATTACCCAATAAAATATTTTTCAAACAGACATTATTTTCAGATACATTGCAACAAGTTCTGTTATGTAAAATAACAATAATAGAATTAAAATTAAACCAGCACAAGTTAATAATGGGGCAAACAAAGCGCAAACCACCCTCGAATGCAGGCAGCAGTGCTTTGAAGTAAAAGCTGAGTATAAAGTTATTTCTCCTTACCATGGTACATACATATAATGCATCAAAATCTGGAAAATCTTAGATGAGAATGCTGGCATCATGTAATAAATTTTAAAAATTGTTATCGTTAGCATTGTTCTCTGCCACCATTAAGTAACGGCAAGCCTTAACGGATCCTGTCAAGCTCTGGCAGGGAAAGTTGGTAAAAAAACAATCATCTGGCTAAGATTGGTCCACACAAGTAAGTTCATGCTTGGCTTTGAGTAGAGTGTTGGGGCATGAGGTACCATTGGAGGTCATCAGATCACATTCCAGAAAATCATATGGAAGACATGCACCAGATTTCAAGGTCTTCCCTGTAGAATGAATAAAGTAAAAAAAAAAGGAGGGGGAGAAGGATTCTGCAGGTAAAAAGGTCAAAGGGTCGACTCAAATAAGAATATAATATCCACATAATAGTGTGTTTTATATACAATCCCAGTACATCAACAGTGAACCACGAGATGAAGGTAAAATAGTGTTGTATAGAGAACATATAATTTGCTTTTTTAGTTCCAGCTGATTCTGAGGTGATCTACTGGCAGGGAATTCTGTTTATGTACTATGGACTTGAAATTGAAATTTTTCTTTGCATGTCCCTTTCAAACCATATTTACATACCACTAAATTAAATTTGATCATTTTAACTTGCAGCTAATGGTAACTGGGGTCTCATTCTGTTTTATTTGACCAATAAACATTCTGGTGCCATTTATTTTATATACGAAACTACTGACAACCGGCAAACCTTTGGTGCCTGTGAGGTTAAATAGAACACTGGTTTATTGAACACTTCCCGTGTGGAACTGTTTGGAACTGGTTTGAATTGGTGTTAATGAGATTTAAAGCTTTCCCGTTCTCCTGACACCCAGATGTATGCAACTGTTAGTGAGATGTGCCGCATTCAAGGCTGGGTAACACTTCATTTAAATTTCTCAACAAACCCATTGTTCTGGTAACAAAATCTATTGGGTCCTCATCCCATCTGAAGAAATACATGTTTATCATTTAACTTAATTTACGAATATATAGCCAAAGCTGTCTGTAAAGCACATCAAACTGGACTCAATGCCAGATAAGCTCCAGTTGGCTTCATACGGTGTTGTTATATATCAGTGTCTCCCCAGCAGGTTCTGTTGCTCAGACACCAGTGTTTTTCCCAGGTGCACAGGGCCACCCTCAATAGTCACTCAACTATCTCTGGCTGCAAATTGCAGATTGAAACATGACAGGTGTCCACGTTGAGAAGGCACTCAATGGAACGATTGGGCTGTTCAGTTTGCAACCGTAGCGCATGTGGTGTGTAATTTGTCAGGGCCAGCCGATTCAGAAGAACTGGTAATGGCTTCATTTGTGCCATATGTAATCATTTCTGTGATTAAAAACACAAAAGTTGGTTTAAACCAATCAACACATCTGCAGATTATGAGTGTATGATGAATTTAATCCTTCATAACATGTTCATCATACGCTCATAATATGATATATCTACACCACTAAATTTGTATGTCTAAAATACATTTTTTCTAAATATGATCTGTTTTTTAATTATATTAAATTAATTAATTATATTACAATTATACAGGTAATATACAGTAATAAGAATGGCATTTGACCTAATAGGGGATTCTGTACAAAAGAATTGATGCAATTTGCTGATATTGGGAAGTTGTCCTGCAATATTTCACTAAATAAATTCCCTTTCTGTCATTAATGAGAAACAAAAAATGTCTACGGATATTTAAATATTGAAAGGCAGAGCACGCAGAATGTCCTCCCCCGTCCAGGTGACAATGACACGTCTGCAGGCTGCTCTAACTCACTGCGCATTTGTGAAATCCATTGCGTACCCCGCAGAATACCTGGACACGAGATACATAGATACAAGAACAGGAGAGGTTAAGAAGAGAGGTGTACAGAAAAGCAGAGGGACACTGATTCAGCAGCAGTGTTACACTGTAGTGATAACACAGTATCGATATGGCTGTCCTTTCCTATCCATTCCTATCCACAGGGCACTCTGCTAGAAAACAAACCACCGATTTATAGTTTATAATTATTTTTTCAATTCAGAAGAATCAACCGTTGACACTTCTGAAATGCATTGCCACTTATAAATGGATTGATAAATTCCAACATTATAGAGAGGTAAAGATGGCATTTGACCGGATAATATTTGATGCAAATAGCTGATATTGGGCAGTTGCCCTGCAATATATCACCAAATGAATTATCTTTCTTTCTTTGATGAGAAACAATAAATTAACAAACATTATACAGAGACACAGAGAAACTATACAGAGTGTTCGATTTCTTTTTTTTTAAAGGTACATTGTAGAAGATTAATTCCCATTAATCTTTTTTGGAGTAATATTATATAAGGATTATGTTTTAATCCTGGTGTCATGAGAGAGAGGGCAACTGGGTCTTGGAAAAAAACTGACTGGAAAAATCTCATCCATATTTACAAACCCTCAAACACATTTTTCTAGCACAGATCGGGGATCATAAATTCAATATTGATTACATTTATTAGGATAATCTATTGAACAATTACCATTTGATGGCCTTTGATAACTCCAAAAATTATCTATATATGACATTTAAATCAATAAAGCATAGAGTTCTATGTGAGTTTTACATGAACAACCTACCTCAAGAAAAATTTAGATTTTCGTAAAAAGACAATAACATCCAGAAAACAACAGATCATCTTCTTTCTCTGTTATTGTAGGGAGATTGCAGGGGGATTTAAAATCCAGTCCAGCAATATCACACTTATGAGGAAAACCTATTGCACAACCACCATCAAACAGGTCCATGATACGTTCCTGGATTATTAGTTAAAAATGAGTCCACAGTGACTAGCTTGAGTAACAAGCTTCATTTGCAGCAAATAAGAAATAGCCTGTGCATGTTATCAACAAATCTCTAGCAAAGTATCTGGTATCTGGTTATGCTATCCTGTTTTCATATTTAAAATCCTCTCCCATGTCACCAAAATATTCCCTTTTCTTAAGAGATTCTGTGAAGAACGTGATAACAACCACCTAGTAGGAGTGGGGGGGTTAATAACCTTCAAGTCCTGACTTCCAAAAAACACAACTTTTATATATTATGCTGGGAAATATAACCTTTACATAGGAGGAACCACTGCATTTATAATATTAAAACTTACATTTAGAACAGAATCCTCCAAAGATCCTCTCATTTACACGTTCAAATGCTGCAGGAATACTCGTATTGCTGCAGCAAATTTATGGAAAAGTGGGATTTGTAGTTTTTTAGGTCTTAGCCTCTTACAGAGATCATACAGACAGGAATCCTTATTGACTTCACTTCCCATTAATTGATTTTGCTATGGACACAGTTACCCAATGCTGGCTGCCAAAAACCATGTTAGGACTCAGGCCCAGAAATTGAGGACCTCCTGCAGCCACGTGTGGCAGTGCCAAAGATTCAGCCGGAGCTTCAGTCTTCCTGATTCGTCACCAACAGTACTAAACCATCTGATACTCATCCTATGGGGTACATCTGGGGTGAGTACATATGGGGTTTGTTTGAGTTTGTTTTTTCTTTTCTTTGGATTTTAATTTGATTATTACTATTATTTTTTTTTTCCCCAGCAAATCAAAGTGTTGATAGGTTTGAAATAAAGAGCTCCATCCCAGCTATTCTATTTTAGACTGAGCAGACGGCATGAAGAAAATAATATAACCAAGAGAGTTCTGAACACTATAAATAGACTGATAACTTGTATTAGCGCTTGTTATGGTTTTATTTTCCTAGGTGGAAAAGAATCATGCTTAAATACTTCTGTCATTAGAGTCTCAATATAGAATAACAAAACCAAAACCATAAACTCAGCTACAATGCTGACATGTTTCTTTGCCTGTACATAAAACCTAAAGAAGAAAATAATGACGCAATGGTGGCACTTTTTCCACTACAGCTGAATTTACTGAATCATCAAGATGGGCAATTCTCCAAAAATCTAAATGAAAAAATAGAAAGACCTTAATTTCTTTGCTACATCTGCCGAGTGAGCGGTTACCTAGTTTTCATTGCTAACAGGAAACAATAATAATGCCTATACCTGTGACAGCACTTAAACATCATTTAGAATCTTCACTGAAAAAATGCGGTGAAAAATAGCCAGGAGAAAACTTAACATTAGCAATCACACCAATCAGGTTGCATTGATTAGGCGAACCACCTCCACGTTGATGGTGAATGACCACATTCGAAAAGGTTCCTTCTGTGCTGCCAGTGACTTCAACAACTTTTATTCAGTAAGAAGAATATGTACATTCTACGGAATAACGCCAGGGTGTTGAAATCAAAAAGTGTCAAACAACAGTTTTTCTGTACAACGTGAGGGGAGCTGGGATCTGGGCGACACCGGCACTGTCCTGGTTCTTCAGTCATTCAGATTAACACATTGCTACAATGGCTGTGTTGTACCACAGTTTTAGCTTTTATTGTGGTTTTCTGTGTTAATGTGGATCCAAAACAGACAACAAGACTGTTTTTATGTTTGCTAACTAACCAACATGGTGTTCCATGGGCAAAGAAGAAAAATAAATATATTCAAAGGAAAGCTGACATATATTTTTCCAGTTTACCCGATTAAGCCTGAGCTGTTAATAGCTTTGAAGAACCAGCACCACGATGAAAGTGAAACAGTTACAACCACACTACCAAAAAAAAAAAAACCCAAAAACATCCATGTTAATATAAAGCTGCAAATAAAAATGATGTGGTTGTAGATTCTATGGTTCCAAGCATGAGCTAGAAGTTGATCTGAGAGCTAGATTGGGTTAGGTGGGCAGGAGGGTTAGTAGGTGCCATAATTGCCATGTAATCAATTATTTCTTACTGGAAACTTAGTTGAAATTAGTTTAGATTGCATGCTGTCTCTCAGGAATGCACATCTTGTGTAATTTAACTTTAATACTTAATTTTAATACACATACCTGAACCTTTTAATCATTAGATGCTACAAATGTTTGTAGGAACAAAAGTGTGCACTTGTTCCAGGCTCCAATGCACAACACTGAAGAATATATTTATCCCTCCAAAGTTTTGCCAGCGGATGACTCAGATGGCTTTGTTTGTATTTAAATTAAACTAGTAATTATAAATTTTATGCCTTCATCCAAATCTCAATTCAGCAAAAACTCTAAATGTATGACTGACTGTTCCATCTTAGTGCTTCTGTCATGGATGATAATTTTAGTTCCTTCATCACTCTCATTTTAATTTCTATTACTGTGAAAAACAGTGCTTGTAGAAAGTTGTTCTGAACTATTATTTATCTGTACTGTTAAATTATATTCTGCCATTTTGATATAGGAATCCTGTTAGATATTTAATAAGTATTATTATGACACAATAAATGTACATGTATTTTAGTTCTAAGCTGGGCTATCAACCACCAAATAAACACTTCTTTATTCTCTGTTTGTGGTTCATTGAAGTATGTCACATGAAAACTGTCTTCAAATTACATTAGCAAACGAAAATAAAATTTGATTAAAAACATTTGATTGATTGAACTAGGACATATCAACGTGAACTCCCTGGCAATCTTTATCTCTCTGTGTCTTTGCCTATTGTCTCACTGTGGTTCATCTGCTTGTTACTACAGCAACGATGCTGTGACGAGAAAAATAGATTCTAATTGATGAGTGCCTATTGTTTGTCTTGATTGCAAGCTTTGCTCCTCACCTCTGTGACAACCCATGCACTTCAAAGAATAATGTGTTTTTTGAAAACCTAGCCCCAGGTTAAGCTAATTCATCGGATCTTGCCACCTTAATTCACATCAGTTAGGTCATTTTACATATTAAGTTTAAATTGTAAAAAGTGATTGACATAAAACCAATATTACAGATAACTAGTTTACTAGATGCTTAATGAGCCCACGTTTTCACCAAGCATTACAGGTACACACATGGATCATTGCAGCTATATTACATTTACATTACATTTTTGTTGCTTAGCAGACTGTATGTACAATCCAAAGTTGCTGACTCGTCAATTAAATAATATAAATAAGGTTGATCCCACATCAAAAGCAGTATCCCACATACACTATATGGACAAAAGTATTGGGCCACACCTCTTAATCATTGAATTCAGGTGTTTTATTCAGTCCCATTGCCACAGGTGTATAAAATCAAGCACCTAGCCATGCTGTCTGCCTTTACAAACATTTGTGAAAGAATGGTTCGTTCTAAAGAGCTCACAGAATTCGAGCTTGGTACTGTAATAGGATGCCATCGTATCAGTTCGTGAAATTTCTTCCCTCCTAGATATGCCATGATCAACTGTAAGTGGTATTATTGCAAAGTGGAAATGTTTAGGAACCACAGCAACTCAACCACAAAGTGGCAGACCACGTAAAGTTATAGAGCGGGGTCACCGAGTGCTGAGGCACATAGGCTCAATAACTGCAGAGTTCCAAACCTTCTCTGGCATTAACATCAGCACAAAAACTGTGCGTTGGGAGTTTCATGGCATGGGTTTCCATGGTCGAGCAGCTGTATGCCCTTTTCTGTTCCAGCATGACTGTGCCCCAGTGCACAAAGCAAGGTCCATAAAGGCATAGTTGGATGAGTTTGGTGTGGAATAACTAGACTGCCTGGCACAGAGCCCTGACCTCAACCCTATCGAACACCTTTGGGATGAACTAGAACGGAGATTGCGAGCCAGGCCCTCTCCAACATCAGTGTCTGACCTCACCAATGCTCTTCTAGAAGAATGAACAAAAATTCCAACAGACACACTACAAAATCTTGTAGAAAGCCTTCCCAGAAGAGTGGAAGCTGTTATAGCAAATCAATATTAATGCCTATGGATTTAGAATGGGATGACACAAAAGCTCCTGTAGGTTTAATGTGTAGGTGTAATGTGTAGGTGTCCCAATACTTTTGTCCATAAAGTGTATGTCGCTAGCTAGTTACTACCCTAGAGACAGCCGGTACAGCACAGGCGTGCAAATACCTCATACATCTAAAGCAGGGATGACCAACTCCAGCCCTGGAGGGTCACAGCCTTGTAGTCTTTATAGTTATCTCTCAAAGCCAGTCATTTACTCATTTTTCATGTTCTTTGCAACTAATGACTTCAATTAAACAATTAAGAGACCAGATGGAACAAAAACCAGCAGACAACGGAGCCCTGCAGGACCGTGTGAAGTACAAAGTATGAAATGCGAAGTGTGTTAAACTTGTTGTAACACATTTGCACTGGAGGGCTGTATTTTGCCTAAACCCAGTTGAAATTCTTAAGTCAGAGCTTCATTAGCGGTGAGACGGGGGTTAAGTAACCACTCAGATACAATATCTAATCAACAGATCTAATCCAATCAGATTTAATGCTTGCAAGCAAGAGTCTCCCCCTCCTCAAGAGTGAGAACCTTGATCATTGGGTTGACTTCACATTTATACATTTGCACAAACAATTCTTTTCATTGTCATCATCATTCAATGGAAAAACACAGCACACCCACACAGTAGTCTTCTACAGCCACCCTCTTCCTTCCTGCATTAGCAATCTTTAATTTGTATATGGGTTGCAGTCAGCCTACCCTGCAGTTGTTCTATGGGGCAGGATGCTTTGCAGAGCCTAGCGCTTTTTTGTGTGTTTTACTTAAAAATTTTCAACTTAATGTACATTTTTCTATCTTTAATCTCCACATGACCCAGCGGTGACCTGATATCACTTACGCCTTGTTAAAGTTTTCCACACAAGCCAACAGTTTTAAGCCGGTTAAGATTAAACTTCAGAATATTCACACAAATAATAGTGTTATAGTCCGGTAATCAATTCTTCCCAGTAAAGCATAAGCATAAGCATAAGCATAATAATTTCCATAACAAACCGCAGAATTGAGAGTGCAACTGAAACTTAAATTTTAAGCGGAAAAAAACTACACACCAAAAACTATAAACCGAAAAATCTTGCTAATTCATTAATCTTGCTAATTCATTAATGAATCAATTTGGCATGACTTGGTCTGAAATGGACTTTGAGAAAATAACAATTTCAGTTAACTGTTTTCTTTCAGCAGTAATGTGATTAAGCAGAGGCCCTCAGGAATGAACGGGCTACATCTCATGGGCCTCTCAATCTCCTTCATTACATAACTTCCTCATCTTTTTACACAATGCAGAGAGGCACGCTTGTTCATTTCCGTGATGCGTGCTACTGATGGGAACAGAAACCAGCAGTAAAGCACCACTGTCACAGCAAATTACAATAAGACCTCACACCTCAGGCTAGCAGCCTCGTTGACTGATCTCACCACAAATCTCCTCTTAGAAGAAGATGTGAGGGGTTGATGCAAAAATGGTTTTGCAAATGGTTTTACACATTATAAAAACTTGCTTTTTGCACAAAAAGATGCAATGAGCAGCACTGTAATATTTGAAAATAATCATAGATAGATAATAGATTGTGCTGAATAACAAATACATGAACACATGAATATGGCTTCAAGAAAGTCAGTAAACACATGGCTGCAAATTAAAAAATGAATAATTACTTTGATTTAAATTATTATAAGTGTCAGGTTTTCCTCACCCTGTGAGAATGTTATCGAAAAAGTCTTATAGTCTTATAGTAGCAATGGGAAACTTCAGGAAAATTACTTCTACCCCCTCGGTCAACACAAGAATAATGGAAATAAATCTGACATAGTTCAGGTATATGGCCTCGAAAACACGACAATCCTGCATCGAGCATCAACAGGGAAAAGAGATAGCCAAGCCAGTGGCTACCAGGCACTAAACAATAGCTATAGGAATCATAAACATCATAGATTATTTTTTTTCACTGAGATGTTCACTACAGTTTGAAAATGTGCCTGCGAGCGTGTGTTTTTAATGTTTGATTCTGTGTGTAAAAGGCACAGTTCGGACAAAAATGTTATTGTCAGCCCCTGTATGGCTCATCTGCCTCTTGGGCTACCAGAGACACCTGCAGTGGATTAACCATCGTCAAACAATCCTTTCTTTACCTGTTTGTCTTCCAGCAGGTGCCAGAGGCCTGAGGCTGAGAGAGAGAGAGAGAGACAGATGGAGAGTGAGAGAAAGGGGGAAAGAGCAAGACAGAGCTAGAGACAGACAGAGAGAGAGACAGAGAACAGGGGGATGACAAAGACTTTGGCTGTTTGAAAAGCTGCCTGTGGGTTTTTTTCTCTTAATTCGATACCTGTTATGCCCCCCGGGTTTTTCCTTTGTTTTTGTCCTTTGTTTATCCAGTTTTTGATTTTGTTGCTAAACCTGTGAAAGGCAGGCAACTAAGACTCATTCCAATGTTCCATAACATTATTTAATGTTTAATTATTTAACATTTCTCTGTCTCTTCTTGATCGCTCCTGAGCTGAATAAGCAGACTAGCCTTGTGTCAGACGTGAATGGGCTGACTAAGAGCAACCCTTTTACACACCTTCAGGTTATACACAGAAACTCGCCCAAAATAAACTATGCTTACATATTTATCATTCTGAATTCGTCACCCCTGGTTTCGGAAATGAATTTACCAAAATCACAATGCTGTAAATTCTGTGTTTTAATTAAATTTGTACAGCCAGGCATTAATCTCTTAATATCCATAACATCATCAAACCTCTACAATGATAAGTTGATTTTTCATTCAAAATTTTATCAAAACTTTTGCAGTGCATATTCAAAACTATTTTGAAAAACAATGTTATTATATATGTATATTATACTTATCTTTTTTCCCCTTCTTTCTAAAATGGTACTTTTTTAACGTCTAGTTTTTCATAATTGCAGTACATTTGAGACAAGCAGAACAACTCATCAGCTTATATTCAGGCTTTTTAAGTGATAGACTCTGTTATTTTAAACATCACCTCCTAAACATATGCCTGAAGAAGAAGAAGATTATTGTTCCAACTCAGCACAATGACAATGGGCAAACTACAGCTGTGGGATTTTCCTTGCTAGAGAGAAAAAACAAACAAATCATTTTTAGTTTTCGAACACTCATTTAGTAAGACTATTGAAAGGACCAAATATCTGGAAAGCCAAAAGGGACAAGCTAATGGGAGGAGTAATTATATGTCACTGACAGTGGTTAGAGATCACAAAACATGTCTTTTGATTTAGTGAAGTGGAATTGTTATGCAGTTATACTCTTAAATGCTTTCAAATAAGATAAAAAAGAGAAGAGCATGGAAAATTAACGACCACTGTGTATTAAACCTAACTGCTGTGATAATCTTGACCATCTAATCAGACACAGCTAAGAGATACATCTTGAGATATATCTCTTATATCTTGCTATAAAAGTCTTGCTTTCACCGAGGACAGATTACTCCATCATCACCGCTGGGAACCAACCCAAAGCATCCAGGACCACGGGAGGCTGATTACATGAAAAGGCGCTTTTTTGTGAAAACTTCTGTACTGTTTCTAATATATTTAAAGACCAGAGAGAAAATATTGTGTTCCAAATTGCTGTGAAGTGTCATTCCCCACTGAAAGTCTGCCTCCCAGAACCACTCTCAGGATCACAACAACCTTCTTTGTTGCCTCTCCCTATCACGCATAGCCAGACAGCCCCCCTCTGACACTTTGGTACTTCCTCCTCTGTTGCCTCGCGGTTAAGTCTCGGTTCACGGGATAAATGATAAAGACAGAGAATAAAAATATGGACTGGCTAAAAGCTCTGTGGTGGTACAGTGTCCAGGGGCCACACATGCCTACAAGCCTGGTTTAATAGCCATGACTCGGATAGCTTAGAGGACTAAAGCACAGATTTTGTTACTTGAGTCTTCAGCCTCTTCTGTGCAAAGGCAAGGTGACATTTTGTACTACTCAGGCGTGGGTTAAGGAAGACTTAACATGCTCTTCCTGTCTCAGTGTGCTCTACTCTCTCAATGCTTACATAGAGAGCAGGAGAGAAGGTTCAGTACTAATGCTGCTGGAGATTCAGACAGATTATAAATGTCCATTATAAGTGTCCATAACTAGGAAGCAAAAGTTGACACGGGATGTCATATTTCCTATTCTTCCAGATTCTTCCAGGTGAGAGCAGAGCAATAACCAATCAACTGCAATTTGGTTAGAGCAGCACCAAATTTTTTATATTCTTAATTTGTATGAAAAAGCTTTTACGAAAGTAATATTAATGCTGCCAAAGGCAAAAATGAGATTTTGCTGAAATGTTCTGAAGGAAGTAGATTTTATTATACATGTTAATGGATAAACATAAATATATGAGTGAAGAAGAGGAAGAGGACTGAAGCACACAATGACATATGCTCTGATCACCGGAAAATGCACGTGACTCACACTCCAATGGAGAGGGATTTTTTTTTGCTTCTTTTAAACGTTGGTTCTCAGGCGGAAGACAGTAATTGTGCGGCGTTGGAAATGGATTGTGCATGTCTGTTAATTGTGCTCGCCCACTCATTGTTCTGAAATATCCTTCAGGGTAGTCTAGAGCAGTGTACTCATCTCTGGGCTACACGCACCCCAGACAGGCACTTTCCACATCTTCCGGTAGGCATTTGAGCTCATCTACCCGTTTTCTTTGTGTAAAGAATATTACATGCCATAGGTGCAATTTGGTTGTCGAGAGTAAATAAATAAATTATTAATGGGTTAAATAAAAGCTAAGAGTGGTCAAGCCATTGGCAAGTTACAGGGGCATGATGAAGCTCTAACCAGGAATGGCAATCAGATGGCAAGTCTGGCTAGTTTCAGGGACTCCTCCAATAGACAAATCAGACTTGCTCACAGACCCTGGATACAGCGTCCCTTGCAAGAGAGACTAACTCTCTCTTGCAGCTAACTGTCAGGCTTCACTTTTGAATGGATTTCACCAACGATAAAGGACTAATGAGCTACAACCATAATGAAGACGCTGCATTCATATTTAAAATGTCAATTTAAATGGCAAATATTATTCTTAAGAAAACAGACTAGAGAAAATCAAAGGTAGTGTCACAACGAAAGAAAAGCATTTTATTATTCTGAAAATGTGGGGGTAAAGGACAAAGTAAATCCCCAAATCCTGAAAATGCACAGTTGGAATGCACAAAGCTGAGGGCACTGGGGTGTAGGGAGAGAGGCCGAATTCTGCCACACAGCGATCAATGGGAGAGTGTGGGAAAGCAGAGCAGAGCTAGCACGTCAGTTCCTCAGACTCATGTCTCGCAAGGTCACCAAGCACAAAGGGATCCAAAGAATAAATTCCTTGTTTAGCCTTTATGCTACTACACGTTTATTAAAACCCTAGAGGCACAGTCAATTCAAGACACTTACACACAAGCAAACACATGCGCGCACGCACACACACAAACAACAGTTCTGGAAAGCATGAATAGTCACAAGGCCATCTATTGATGCCAATGCTTATGGTTGGAAGAGATATAACTGTTGTTGGTTTTTTTTTACCATGCATTAGACTTTGTGATTACTGACAGTCAAACAATTCGACATTATTCAACAATTCGTTTAAAAAAAAAAAAAAAAAAAAAAAAAAACATTCCAAACCAAT
The DNA here is from genome assembly GCA_025775065.1 of Hiodon alosoides. Taxonomy (NCBI): domain Eukaryota; kingdom Metazoa; phylum Chordata; class Actinopteri; order Hiodontiformes; family Hiodontidae; genus Hiodon; species Hiodon alosoides. The sequence continues at coordinate 42,949 of JAOYSI010056301.1, forward strand.
TTTATGTCCGCTGGAAACAATTCAAATTCACATTCAGGGAAAGAGTGTGGTTGGCATTATAGGGCTTCCTACATTGCATGCATGCAGTAACCCTTTTGGCCTGTTCTTTACAACTCCATGCCATCTGCTGGGTAGATCTTCAAGGAGACACGCGCTCCTATCTGCTGACGTTATTCTGTCCCTGACTAAATGATCTGGAACATAACCTGCCTCACTGATAATGCCAGCTGTTCATGTTCCATCTACAAATAAATCATCTAGCTCATTGCAATTTCAGACATGGTAAAGAGACTCCATAATTTGTGGCTGAATTTCAAAAAGCACAGTGTTTAAAAGGCATTACATTTTTTACAAGGCCCATTATGGGCCTTTATGGTAAATAACCAGCTCTGATCATTTTAAGTGAGTCATATTGAGTATAACAGTTGTTATGACCTGGCCACTTTTCCCTTCCTGGCGGCTGGTTCGTAACACAAACATAGTTCAAATAAAAGTAAAAAAAACTCTTATGCAATAGTCAAAAATACATCTGTAGCCCTCACACAGATGCCCCTTGTTAGCTTCCAGGTCTCAGCATGGGAGATCATGACACCACACCGTGGATAGCCCCCCTCAAAACACCCATGACGTGCAACCTTAAACTGAAGCCATGCAGAAGCCACAGTGCTGACACTTCCACTTTGGGGAGCTAGAACAGGGGCTGCTCCCTGGCAATGACACGTATAAGGTTCAGTGTACCCTGTCTATTCCTTCCTCTGATTACAGTGCAATGGCTGATCTGCAATGTTTCCATATCGTTTCAGCACTCCACTGGGTGCGTCATGTGTCGCTTCTGGTTCAACCATGTTCTTGGTCAACCATAAAGTAAATATACTTTTGCAGTTATAATACCTTCATTTGGAAAGCGAAAAGTATTTAACGGCACTTTTCTTGGTGAGCGCAACAGAAGTAATTTCCTTTAGTCGTGAGAGAGTAACAGTGTGGTTTAATAAATTAGAAAAGCTAAATTCAGTTTCCAGTTCATAATACTCACATATAAGAATTATTTTATAAACATTTAATCAACATTAGCCCATGTGTGTGTGTATATATATATATATATATAATTATTCTCATTTAAATATTTTCTATATTCTGATGTAGATGACACATTCAAGAGTACAGTTTCAAACAAAAGAGCTTGATGCAACAAACATCACATAGCAGTACATCATTTAATTTCAGAACTAATTTAATGTTTTGCGAATCGTTACTTTGCTGTAAGGCTTTAAAAGATTGTTGTGGTTCATTGGCCAGCGTTGAAAAATTACATCCTCTGGTTGTTGGCAGCTTGCTTGAGCCTCTGCATTGACTCATTGAGCCTTTGTTAAGTGTTTAGGAAACATCTCTTACAGTAGCAGTCTAATACACAAATGTCTCTTGTTTTATATACAGATATTTTAAAACAGTAAGTACATTTTAGAAAACTTACTTAACACTTTGTCATTCCCCACTGATTCAAAACAGAAGCCTTTTACATTTTAATCAGAGCAACAGAACATTTAATCAATTATCAGTTAACTCATCTAGTGTGTTCTTAAGGACCAGGGCTTTGTTTATGTTATACCTTTCTTGGCAAATCAGTATGCCCACCTCCATCTGTTAGGTGTTTTAATAATTAACATATGAAATTTACTGCCTTGTCTTCTTCTGTTTTTCACCACCACGGACAGCGACAGCCCTCGTTTTAACCAACAAAGGGCACTAAATATAAACCTTTTCACATGCATCACTGACAGTACAGTACCTGTCGTCATTTTGGAAGGACTGGTCGCCAAGAAGCAAATCCCGGAATCGGTAGCGAGGTGGGAGTGGAGGAACTTCCGAGTCCACCTCCGTCATCTTGAGTGTGGAAATATCCAGAATGACACCCGTGTTGCTGCTGTTGTTCTTCTGCACAGTCTCAGCTGAGGGCCTGTCAATATGAGGACCATTGTAAATGAATGCCCAGGTAAATGCTCAAAGTACGCCCTGCCACTTGATAAACGACCATAGTATACTTAGACTGTTATTAGTCTAGTCTATTAGACTTAGACCAATCGACTATAATATGTTAGTTTGACAGTTCGGAGAATCACAGACGCTATATAAAAGCAGACCTTGTCTGGAGGTTCATTTAATTCACTCAAAGAAAAATCTTATTTGATCTATTAACAGTTTTAACACCAGAACCCTGGGGTCATAACACTATTACTGGTGTACCAAACAGTCCTGCATTTTGAAAGCTTCAGAAACTGTAAAACATAGGGACTAAATGTATCACAAAATGACTATTATCGACAGAATCCTTACTACCGCTAACCATACTGACATTGATACAGTTTTTGGCAAAAGTTATTGATGTGCTTATTACTTTTTATGGTAAAACAACCTAATTCATGGGCTGAAGGATACAGTAAAATGAAATGCACAAAATAAGATTTTTTTAGCAAAAGAAGAAGAAAACTATGTGGCATAGGAGTAAAGCTGTCGGCCTCGTGATAAGAAGGTCGCTGATTGAGTTACGTGGAGGGGAACACTCCTGCTGCACACCCAGAGCTCCTTACTTAATCCTCATCGCCTCAGTGAAACATCCAGCTGCACAAATACACTGTGTGAGCGATCTTAATCACTCTGAATGACAGCATCAGCTAATGTTATCACACAGTTCTCTTTATATTCCCCATAATAAAAAATACTTTGAATAAAAAGGAACTTATTTTACTTATTCATATTTATTTAAAGATTTTTTTTTTAAGTTATTATTTATATATACTTATATATAATATGTCATTTTTTATATGACCCCATATTCTAACTTGCATTATTAATTTGTATTACCCTATGAGTCTAAAATGTACAACAGACATTAATGAAATAATAAACACTCACAAAGATAATCGTTAACGTAATATTACAACTCCTTCAGAAAGTATATGTAAAGAGGTAGACTAGAAAGCACCCCATGAGAAATTGAGAACCTTATGCCCATATATTCCCTATAGCTTTGTCATTTAATAAAACTTGTAACCAGGCCAGACCTGATCAGGTCCTACAGAGGCAGTGACTGGGCTTTCAGTTCATCATTAAGGGGACACAGTTAGGGGAAACATTTTTACTAAGTGATAGATATCAAATCCAATTCAATTATAGGTAGAAATTATTTAAGTGGGGGAAATTTAACATTTATTGGACATTGAGGTGAATGCAGTCCTGTTCCCACACCACTACCTGAAATATTCACCTTTGAAGAACATTGGAGTTCAAACATAGATGAGTAATTATTTACCCAAGCACCTGCATGCAAGGTGTACTATGATGCATATATACTCCAGTATACATGCGTTTGTGTTGCAAATTTTATTTCTAACAAAAGCATGCATCTATTTAATAAATAGATTACTAAAATATACATTGATGTCCCTGAACAAAATTACAGAAAGAACATTTTTGGAAGAATTGTAAAGACTTATTTACTTGGATTTCAGTGAAAAATATTCCTTTCATTGCAATTCAGTGCTGGAAATAAATGAAGGCATTTTACACCATCCAGGTATCATATATCATAAAGAAAGCACACGCAAACTCTCGCACATGTGGAGTCCACATCTCCATGCGTATTCCAGTCTATGTTGGGACCGAGCTGAGTGGCATTCCGCATGCAGTGGAATTAATGGGTCAAACATTACCTGTCGCCATGGGAACACGGGGAGTGAGGTGGTGGGCTCATGACTGCCTCTTGTAAGAGAATTGGAAAGAATTATAAAAGAGGGGGTGGGGTGAAGGAATAAACAGTTATTAATCAGTGGGAGTCGAAGCGAATCTGCTGGTTCCAAAAGCTCTATTCACTAGTCATGTAAGGGAATTGGACCTGGATTATCGTGTGGACTAACAATATTGATCAGTTAGCCAAACATTGTACAGCACACATTAAAAGCAATTAACTGAACATGTAACAATAAGTGTATTGTTACAAGTAGAGACATCTATTAATTATTACACACGATTAACAGATATTGCTAAGATTGCACTAAAACTGAAACTGATGATAAAAGAAGAAATAAATATACATTATTATAAAAATTATTAAATATTACATTATTCTATCCAGCACTCTAAGAATATAAATATTAACTCTGTTTGGACATGATTTCATTCTATTTTATGTAGAGAAAAGTACATTTTCAGAGACAGAGGCGTGATGATTGTGTAGGTCTGTGCATAATATTAAGTGTAGGGTCAGATCAGCAGCGTTTGGTTTCCATTGAGGTGAGAGGGCAGATTGTGGCAGAGAGGGGCTTTCCGCTGGTACTTCCTTGGACAATTACACAGGTTCTCAACCCCACCAACCTCCAAAGCTCAGAAAAGCTGAAGGCAAGCGGAGGTACCTCTGGAAAAACTCCCCTCCTGCCACTGACATATGCAGACGTTGCGAAATCCCGGCAAGCATAATTAGAGGCGCGGTAAAACGACAGAGAGACGTGACTGAAAAACTCTTCTTATCTTTATTTTATAAATCATCTTATTGTTATTGTAGCGAGCATGCAAGTAATGGTGCTGTTCCAGACTTAATTTATGCACGCATATGAGTATGTATGTACAGTGGGGAAACAAATATTCAACACGTCAACAATATTGCCATAATACATATTTCCAATGCAGCTATTCACATGAAATTCAGAGAGAGACATGGGTATATCAATAAAGACACACAGCTGAAGAAATCATAACATTCCTATCTATTTAAAAAGTTATGCGCAGTAAAGGGAAAAGACACAGGAAAAAAGTATTGAACACAGTAAGAAAAGCACTAAACCAGCTGATTCCACTAAGTAGTTCACCTACCTGTGGTAATTAGAATCAGCTGGGTTTTTTGGTAGGTTCCACTCTTTGAAAAAGAGTTACCCACCTCTGAATGCAAGTAAACACCTCATTTGTTACCAAGCTGTCACGCGAGAAACATCCCATGATGGGCAGAGGCAAAGAGCTCTCCCAAGACCTTCGTCCACCGCTACGGTCTCCATGCGTGATCACCTCGGAAGACTCCATCACTGAAGAAAATGGCATTTTTAAGGTTGTTTGAAGTTTGCTATACAACATTTGGAGAAGACTGTACATTACTGGTATAAATACCATACCTACAGTGATGTCTATAATATGAATGTCTGCTCTGATTTCATGTGAATAGCTGTATTGGAAATATGTTTTATGACAATATTGTTGATGTGCTGAATACTTATTTCCCCCACTGTATGTATGTATGTGGTGGCACATACAAACCTTACCATGGATTGAAGCAGGGTAATGATGCTGCAGTTGGCATGGGTTACCAGAATTCAAGTCTTGCTTTGATCTGAAGACACCCCACTCTCACACACATGGACTCCTGTCAGAAGCAGGACTGGCTAAGTCCTATGACTAAGATGTGCCAATCACAATGTTACGCAGATTGAATGGTCTGTCGGTTAGAATGGGCAGTGTTGTACAGAATCAACAAATCACAGGCGACGGCTATGCATAGGGTGGACAAGCTGCATGCTACTGTGGTGGTCTGGGTGAAATTCTCCAATTTTTGTTCCTTTTTACTTTTCAGTTATGTCTCCTTTTATCACAACCCCAGTATGATGTAAAATATCAGTGAAGTAACAAATGGACATTTTTAAAATGTGGACAGACTAGTTTAGCTTCCTATAGTTTATTTTAATTATAATAATAATTATTATTATTATTATTTTTTTTATTATTATTATTATTATAAATATTTAATTCAGCGTCAGTGTTATGGGTGGGCCTTGGGGGTCCAGGCCTGTCCAAAAAGGTCACTGTGCCCCCTCAGTTGAATTCTCTCCCAGAGATAATGTTAATTATACACTTAATAAAAGCTATGTGATGTGAACAAAATGACCCCCTGTCAAGGTTGATTGCCCGTCCGTTCCTTAAGTTCTGGCACCGATCCTGATTTCATTGCTAAAAAGATTTAATGGGGCCGACTACCCTTACATGTTCTTCAGGAAGCTCTTCATAGCTTGTGTTTGACTTAGTATTTGTATCCTGCAGTATTCACATATTTTACTTGAACATTAACTTTATTAAGTGGAAAACCACTCTGAAGTATTTCTATGATCCATTACACATCGGACGAAATTCCTACCCCAACTGGATTGAATTTTTATTCTCTGGACATCATCAGTCGAACACTTCCTAATTCCCATCAGTCTGTGTTTCATGGGCTTCACTGTGATTAGCAAAATATATTACCACCCCCAGTTATTTTATAATTGGCTAGCTGTGAAAGGTTCTAGATGAGCTGTGAAGCATTTATATACGTCGAGTCATAAACTCCTGTTGAAACAAGGGCTTGTTGATTTTGATTAAATATTCCCAGTAGGAAAATATACGTTTTTATCATCTTGTTGACCAATAATCATGCTTGATTGGGTATAGTGCTTCAAAATATATAATTATCTGTACATCTCAATGGCCTATCATTCAAAAACCTGATTCTGGTTTCAGTGCTGCAACTTTAAAGAAAAAAACTCAAATCTCTCATGACAGGAAAAAGCAGCATACTCATCTCTCATAACAAAAATATTCAAACCTCATCAAAACATTGTCCTACAATTATATAAAACATAGATTCATAGAATGTGGATTTCATCATGTGAAATTTATTTTTTTATAAAAATCAGAAACCAAATAAATCAAGTGCATCTTAATGCATTCAATATAATTTCCTCTCTTACCCACAATGAGAGAACAGCTTTTTTTAAAAGCACAGCAAATTTCCCCACGCTTACTTTGCAGTTGCACATGTTCAAAAACTATTCCACAGAGAGACAACACCCTCTCTCTTTTATTCATTTTTAAATATTTTACATTTTTACAGTAAATGCTGCCTGGGGAGCTGTGTAATTTATTATAATAATGAACCTGGAAATAACTGATTCAGGTCTACATGTCTAAGCACCGATTTCATTCGCACTGTGATCAGAGTCAGTAATGATTTTTTAAAGTGTGTCAACTGTACAAGAGGCCTTTTGTCCATTCCTCTTGACAACATTAGCAAAGATTTAGTAGCCTTGGAAACTTTATTTCTTTACATGAGCACATGTACACGCTTAATGTTGCTGTCATGTGTAGCTTCAGACAACCTTTGCAGTATTCAAGAAAAACCTCCAGGAAGACCCTAAAACTTTCTCCACCAAGCCCGTAAAAACATTACGAAAATGCGCTTAAGGTTAACAGGTAGAACGTGTCGTTTGTCAATAAATATACAACTTCTATGAAGGAAAGAAATAAATGTGCAGTTCATTTATAAACATTCCCCTTCTCTGTCCTTACATCCCAGCTGGGTGTGATGACTCAACCATAGAGACTGAAGGCCCCAAGGGATTTGTCTTGTTCACATCTAAGCCATGAAGATAATAAACGCCAGGGCAGGCCAGGAAGGGAAAAAGTTAACCATCAGCCTTTCCTGATGTTTTTATGGGTCAGCTGGCAAGTCTTCAGCAGACTCAGTGCCAAAGACGTATCATTTTTTTTAAATACTATTGCAGATATCATTACTATTCCAGACCCCAAAAATACAGCTTTTTTTAATATCTGTGTGCATTAAGCCCTTTAATTTTCTTTACAATGAAACAGATTCTAAAGCAGATAAGCTCTGTGATGCACACAGACTCGCAGGTACAAGGCAATGAGACATCAGCAACTAAGGAAAAGTGTTGGTCGTGGTACAGGTGGTACTGGTGGGAAAACTGAAGCCCACATCCCCACTGAACTGTAAAAAAAGACAGACTGTGAGTTTGTTGTGTAAGAGATGCATGAGGGAGCAGCACACTGGGCTGCAGCAGATCAGCAAAGAGCGCGCAAAAGGCGTGACATAAATGCGTAACCTAGAGCAGAGCAATGTCTTCAGCGTATTTTACAGTTTCTGTAGCCTGTGCAAGAACTGGCGAGAATAACAAATTACTTTTATAAGGTTGACAGAAGAACGTGTTCTCCCTCCAGCAGGGGTAGCTATGTGCTCACGAACTGAAAACGGACTATTGCATGACTGCAACGTCAAAATACATTATTTGGTTGTTGAATAGTTTTACACTTTATTTTGTGTGTTTTATTTCTGCTTAGTGCTTTATGTCACTAACGGCAGTATCTTCACTGTTAAGTAATATCCCAATTGAACAATTTCTAGCAATATATTTCTTCTGTATATTTCCTAGGATATATTTTTGATAGAATATAACATACATTATATTATTGTATATAGGGAAATAAATAGGTTTTTTCATGATTTTCAGTTTTATAGATCCATCTATATATCTGGCTAAGGGCTTGATTGAACTTTTCGGCATTTAAAGGAATTTGTCTCTCGGACCTTTTCATTTAAGACTTACCATGCATACCTGTAACACAAACATTTTTAAATGTCATCGACTTACATAGCCTTGAGAACAATGTCGTTACAGAGGTAATATAAATTCAGAAGTACTATAAAGATTAATTTGTTTTCTTGATGAATCGGTATATATGCGTTCTAAGTTCAATGAGTGTTGAGGATTTCTGAATTGTATAACCATTACCATCGCATACAGTCAAATCTCGGAAATCTCGACTTTCATTTAAATCACAATGATAAGCGAGGAAATAAAATTTTTTACCTGACTTTGTGTTCGTGCGCGGTCCCATCATCGTAAACAAACGTTTGGTTGGTATAGCATTCGCTACACATGTTGGACAGAGCCACGGCTGAGTCGCAGTCGAGAGCTGTAGGTTTAAATGTCCCCTCGAAAGCCTTGTCTTCCTTGGTAAATTGCATCGGTGGCAGGACTGGTATCGACCTCTCTTTTAGGCTATACCTTCTCCCAAGTTGCCCGGCCCCAATTAACTTCTTCTATGCATCTGTTGAGTGTTTTCTGTTTGTTTCATTTGTTATCTATCATCTGAAAATCAAAACAATGCAACCTCCAATCGTCTTTCTAGCGCATTACTTTATCAAGCCCAAAACAGTGGTCATCATTAAGTAATACATACAGCGGATTTTAGTGGACCTGGCCGGCGTTGGAAGTTTAAATGCTACTTATTAATTTTTAAAAATACATTTTTTATGTTTTTATAAGCACTACGTCAGACAATTTATTTTAGTCATTATATACCTGTATACTTCATATTTTCATGAACCACGCATATATCTGGCTCCTTTTAATTAACTAATCTAGTTCAGACCTCAGCGGACAACGTATGTCTAGAGTAACAGACACATTGTCTCTTTGCTAATTTAAGGATGCTCGGAACGGAATCTCGATTAAGGCTAGCAATTCGTTTTATACATGCAGACAGGCGCCATCTACTGTGCAACAGCAATGCATTACACACCATATGTCAAAACATGAGACGTATAGAGTAAATTCCTTTCTAACTGAAGAAGTTGGTAGTCGTTCGTAAAAAATAGGGTACAGTTACACTAATCTGCTTGATTGTGAATCATCCTGTAGTGGAACAGAAACTACTTCTTACATGGTCGGCTTTGTTAATGTCTCAAGGTTGTGCTACACAATATAAAGCCATACAGCAATTTTGGTTGCAAGAGCATTAGTTTGTCTTAAACATAACTGAACTTTAGGGTATCGTTGAGTCATTTGATTTAGCTAGTTCAGTAGAATCTATAGAAGCAATTAGTTCACCCATATGCATAGGCCTATGGTATCTAAAAGGTGCAAAATATATTGGATGGGACCTCTTTTCTGAATAATTTTCATCATTACCTCTGAGGCCACAGAAATGGGCTAAGCAGGTATTTCTGGGCTTACTTAAAGAGTGGAATGAGTACAGAGATTCACATATTTTTGCATTTTTAAATTTAATCTCAATCACAATATTTACGGAAAAAGGTTAGAAAATGGTAGGTGATTTAAACCTCTCCACATACACACATATTCCCACAGTAAGATAGATGCCTCTCAATACAATCTCAACAATACTTTTGTTCTCCTCATGTCTGTAGACACACACACACACACACACACACACATGCCAGAGAGGTATGATATATGCATACAATGCGTCGGTGTTTATGGTCTTTTTCTCCCGCAGATTAATAACTTAGCATGCATTCACCAAGACAACATGTCCTCCGGGATGTTTGGACTTCATGCTCCCAAAGTGTCTGAAACACAGAGAAAATAAAATAAAATTTTACACAACTAGCCTTTTTGAAGGACCTCAAGAGTTTTGACAATTTATGATAATGAATTTGGACTGCTGAGAGCAACAAACAAGAACAAAGTAGTGTAGCTCTAAAGACAGCGATGAAAACCTTGCAGAGAGTCCTACTAGGCAATGTAAGGTGCTAAATACCAAGGACAGGTCCAGAGTGTAAAACATAATTATGGAAAAGTCACTTGACATTCATGTGATTTAGAGCTTGCTCTTGGCAGGAAGTAGAACACAGTGATTTTAAATCCTTACATAAGGTCTTGGTTTTCCTGGTTTGCTTTTTGGAACTGCATTTTCATACTCCATCAGCTAGATACAGATTAAATACAGCTGTATATACACAATTGATCAGTTTCATATGATTAGCCTATACATTTTAATTGAATCATTTGTAGACTTATGTTTGTAGACTAGTTGGACAGGAGACATTAAACAGTTCCAAATTGCACCAATGATTTCCACTAATATTTTAGGCCATTAATATGAATATTCTAAATCCCTATATTTATAAATATTCATGTGTTTTACTCTTAATTTGTTTCACTTTCAAACATTTTCACATTGAACTGGTCCATGCTTCAGAATTCTCGAAAACTGCGGCTTTAGATTCAAACTCCCAAATGACAATAGCAGCAAACATTAAAGAAAGATCGATAAAACCATTCCAGCTCTAAAACTGGAAGCAATGCAGTTCAATGCCTAAAGAGAATATTGACAGACATCAAGCAAACGTAGCCCAGTGGGATGATGTCAGTTTTCCAATTATTACATTGAGTAGAAACTCCAAAATATGCAACATTAGAAAAGAGGACCGTTGGCTTGGAGACACATAACTCCACTCCCTCCTCTGGTTCTGCCTCCTTAATTAAACACTCAGCTCCTTTTATAGGAAGCAAAAACTATAAAAATGAAGTTGACATCACTTGATAATTTTTGCAGGTAATTACATAACGGCGAAATATCGCCTCCCTGTAGTCGCATCTACTGCAGTTATTTCACATAAATCCTTACCTATGATAAAAGTCTTCTTCATCAGTAACTAATTTGTAACAGGATGTCATTATTTAATAAGACTAATAAGAATTATTTATTTTTTTTATTCTTGGTGGCAGAATGGATTTTGAGATTCACAATGAAAAAAACTTTTTTTTATCCGTATTCACCAAAGAGATTTCACTAATATAGGCCAAAAACAATATTGTAGGGTAGAAACAGAAAAACATAGGTATACTCATGACAACGGTCTTACTTCCACGAGTTTGTCTCATGATTGTACACCTCCATAGTTTTCAAATGTGTGATGCCATCAAAGCCTCCAATTGCCAGGATTGACCCGTTGAAAACCTTTAAAGACACCTGCAAGAAGTTTACAACAGAGCTGATACATACACTTATGTAACCAAGAATATTTCCAGAATCAATGCATTGATTTGGCAAGACTTCTGTCCTGTAAAATGGATCCTGAGAGAACCCGGTACCCACAATGGCCAGCTACATAGATTGCACATTCCCTTTCCAGCCACGCACATACAGGCATCTGAAGGTGATGGTTTCCAATCATAAACTCACCTGATGGCGTTTGCTCCTCATGGGCCTGACAGGGCTCCAGCTGTGGGTTTCAGGATCAAACTTCTCAACGGTGCTGAGCTGAAGGAGGAGTTCATCACGCCCCCCTGCTACATAGATACGGCCCTGGAACACAGTACAGCCCGGGTTCTCCCGAGGCGAGCGCATGGGTGGGCAGGTGGTCCAACAGCCGTCCAGAGGCCTGTAGCTTTCCACTTTGGAGCATGGAAAAAGTCAGGGGTCAGAGGTCCAAAGATGCATGACAGAATACCTTCAAGTTTACACTAGAAGCATGACACCGTAGTGTTTAACCGATTCCTTCACGGCAGGGTTATTACCTTGAACAATTTTCTAACAAAATTTCAGCAGGGATGAAGGAACATATGTACTATCAGGAGCAAGTTACCTTTCTTGAACTTTCTTTAAATGTACCTACCTTTTTAAACATCACTGCTAAAAAAGGTTTGAAAAAAGGGCTCTAGTCATTAGTTAATCAGTTAAATGAATGCATAACCTCCTACACATACAAACTGTGTGCATATTGGTGTACTTGCTTTATAGCTCCTTTTATTTAAATTTGAGATGGCAATCATTTTTACCTGTTATCTTCCCAATGTGGAATCAACAATTATGTACTTTATCTCAGATACCGGCATTAACCTAGCAATTACAGGTTAACCAGGAAGCCACAAGTGGTTCCCCTAACCCACTAGACTCCCAATTGTTAGCACTTAACAAACACCTTAAATGACAGAGCCACTCCAAAGCCACTTGACAGCTCCTTTTTGTTCTTCTTGAGAATGATAGAGTTTTGTAAGTGTTTGTGGGTGCGTGTGAAATTGAAGCCCTAACACAGACTCAATGGGCATGGGTACACATCATACATAAGAGTAGAGGTTAGTTACAGAAAGCACACACACATAAACAGTTTTCAAATTCCCATGTTTCCCACTTCCCTCAGCTTTGTATAACTACAATTAGAATTCAAGGGACCTCACCCATCTTTTCTCGCTCCTGTGATTATATTATATTTCTCGCTTACTGTTTTTGCACAGACATCAATCCTTATTTGTTTAGAATGTTACTTTTGTGATTCTGATCTGAATCAAACACCAACAAGGTAGGCAAGTTAGTACATTTATGCTCACAGTCACAAAACGGTGGGAAATTTATACACACAGAGAAAGGAAGTTGAATTTAAGCGATTCTCGGACTAATGTGGTTTTGACAGTGCCTAAGAGGTGGAATGTTTACCTGAACTGAGAGGTGTTTCGCCATCACTGCCCCCAATGACGTACAGGTAACCACCCAAGACTGCAGCTGCTGCCCCTGAGCGCCGTTGGTTCAAGGGGGCCACCTTAATCCAAGCGTTAACCTTGGGATCATACCTGGAAGCAAACACAACTTCATTGTGGTGTTCAACTGAGAATCACACATCAGAGGAATATACTGTTTACACCTTGTAGTGGAATACAGTACTCTAAAATGAACATATGGATGAACATATACATATTTTACGCACCTGGAACAATGGGCAGGCATTAAACTGGCAGGAACAACAAGTGCACATAGTAAACAGTTATACAATCTGATCACACTCCAGACTCCAGTGTCATTTAGATCTTCTACATATGAATAATCACTCACATTGAACAGTGCAATTGCAATAGACCTGTTCCTCAGAGCCACAGAAAGTGGATTGGTCTACCTCTCGACAATGCTGGTGCAGGTGAACCCTTCGTAGCCACCAATGGCATACAGGGACTCCTCCATCTCCACCAGGCAGATCATGCTACGAGCGCTGCTAAGAGGTGCCACATCTCCGCTCCAGAGATTGGTCTCAGGATTATACCTGCGGAAGGGAGAATATCCAAGGAAACAGCACTGAAGGTGGCAGACAAGATCTCTTTTAAAACACTACATTGTTGCTGTTGATGTGCACTGTTCTTTCTGAGTATCTCAGCAGACAAATGAGGACAGGAATTTCTTAAAATACGCGTGGAAATCACAGGCTTGCCCTTGGCAACCCCATCATCGACACAAGTGGACGGTGCTTTTTAAATCTCAAATCGTCTCCTTTGCCAGCACTCGCACATCGCCACCTCAGGTTGCTAATTGAGCGGCCCGCCTTTAATATATCTCAGGACACAGGCCTCCCTCCTCAACATGTTCCTTTACAGCTGCCAGTGGAGTCCAGGCATCTATCATGAGTCAGCCCGACGCCTTTTACCTTCCTAGAGCCTTTCTGCCCCCTCGCACGCCAACCAATTTGTCAATCACTGTCATACCTGCAGTACTCACCAGGCATATGAATGGCTAACTCTTTAGACAGCTTAAGAAAACTGCCTCTACACAGAGGTTTTTTATTTGATTTTATTTTAGGTTTTTCATATAGGTTTAATTATTTTTTGGCCATTTCCACTACTGAGATGTGAAACTGTGGATAGGAAGCCTATTTTAAAAGTGCAGAATTGAGGCCCTGTAAATATCTAGCTAATATGCTATGCTTGCTGTTAGTGTAATCCTGACATTTAAATATCATTGGAATGTTATATTGGGCGAATATGATCACTGCAACAGTCTTAAAATGAGATTTAAAACTAAATTGAAACTAAAGATACAGAGAATGAGAGAAAATGTATTCAAATTGGCTCAAAAACAAGTTTTGGTTCCAGAGAAAATTTAAGTTACCATTTTCCAGTACTATGGCATAGTTGACAGTTTTTTTGGTGTAGTTTTATTTTACACTCAGGACATTTAACTTGCTTAATCGGTTGCAAGAGCAAAAACATATTACTGTCCCTTTCCTTAGGCAACAACTATCCAGTCAGAGTTTAACAATCATAACCATCAAATCATGCTTATCTGTGCCAGGACTCAGACACCAAGAGTTGAGTACCCAAGTGTGGTACCTTAATGGGAAGATCCAAACACAAAAGGCAGAGGCAGAAAAGGGTCAGACACCGGTAAACTAGGCAATGCAGAAAATCCAAGAACCGGTGGTTAAAGGGGTAAGCACAGACCAAATCACAATTGGTACATGCACACTAAACTGCTTCAACCTGTTGCTAAGTATAGAAAACAAGACTCTGCAACAAACTCTGCAACACGAAGGGGTATAGATTCACAGGATTACTAAAGAGAGTGAACTAAAGGTGAACAAGATAAAGAAGGGACAAATTATTAAATTAACACGGTGCACGTGGAACAATTAGGGAAGACGAAACAAAAAAAAACTCAGGAGATAGCGACCTCTGGAGACGGACTAGAGAAATATTTGGAGAGGGCATAAAAGTCGGAATGTCATTTTGGAAACAGTCCAGCTATCACAGTGCCTTGCAAAAATACCTTGCAGACATTTGTTGCTTACATAAGAATTTACCCTCCGAGTCAATACTTGGTAGAACTACCTTTGGCAGCAATTGCAGCTGTGAGACTTTTAGCATAAGTCTCTGCCATCTTTGCAATTTGGGATCCTGCAATTTTTGACCATTCTTCTTGGCAAACCCTGATTGGTGCTTCTCTAGAACTTTACCAGACTCGTTTTGATAGCTCCTTGGTCTTCATGATGCTGTTTTTTCAGATATGCTCTCTGAAAAAACTCTAGGGCCTTCCAGGAACAGGTGTATTTATTTTGAGATCATGTAACACTTTTTTGCACATAGATGGACTCCATTCAACTAATTATATGACTTCTGTAGGCAATTGATAGCATTTAGGGGTTTCAGGTTTCATAGCAACAGGGGTGAATACTTGTGAAAAGAACAAATGTCAGTTTTTTTCTTTTAATTAACTTTTGTGTCACAATAAAACTATTTTGTACCTTCAAAGTGTTAGGTATGTAAAACTAATGGTAAAAATCCCAATAAAATCCAATTGAATTGCAAAAAGCTACTTCTGGTTGGGATAGCAATACGTTTTTACATTGAATGCAAAAATGACTGACACTTCCCACTGAGTGGTGACAGCCATTAATGCTTTTCTTGTAAATGTTTACATTTTTACAATTTTGGAATTTAGCAGACGCTCTTATTAAGAACAACATACAAAAGTGCTGTAGTTTTATGGGTTAAAGTGCAATAAAAAGCAGAGCTATCTTGACTTAGTGACATTTACTGAGAGCAGGTATAAAGACTAATGTTTGCAAAGAGATAACATCAATAAACATCATGGCTATCAGGACTGAGGTGTGAGGTATTGGCGGAAGAGGTACGTTTTCAGTTCCCTTTTGAAGATGGCGAAGACCTCAGATCATCTGACGTCCTCAGGAAGGGCGTTCCACAATGTTGGTGCAAGTACTGAAAAAACTTTGAATCCGTAGGGAAGGGACCACTAGGCACCTGGCAGTGGAGGATCGCAAGGATTGAACGATGAGATTAGTGTGCAGAGGTAGCCAGGAGCTGATCCAGTAGCAACTTGGTGAGTGAGGGTGAGGATCTTGTGGTGGATCTGAGCAGCAACAGGAAGCCAGTGAGGTTTAAAGAGGAGGAGGGTGGTATGAGTGAACTTCCTTTGATTGCAGTCCACCCGAGCAGCAGCGTACTGAATTAGCTGGAGAGGTCTGATCGATGAAGCTGGCAGACCAACCAGAAGCGAGTTGCAATAATCCAGGCAGATATCATGCCTGGACCAGGAGCTGTGTGGATTGTTCGGTGAGGAAAGGACAAATCCTCCTGTTGTTATTACTTTTCATCTTCTGTCTTTCTGGTTTTAATTTTAGGTAGAGTGCATCTATAGGAGATTCATTGTACATGGGTTTTTTATTTTTTTCTAACAATCGACTTATATCCATAAGTGTTATATACAGTGGCAAGAAAAAGTATGTGAACCTTTTGGAATTTCATGGTTTTCTGAATAAATTTGCGACACATAAAATGTGATCTGATCTTCATCTAAGTCAAGGGTATTGACAAATATAATTTGATATATAAATATATATTTATTTATTTATTAATAACTGGTTGGGGGGGGGGGGGCGCGCGGCGGGGGGGGGAAGGAAAGA
>JAOYSI010056312.1:0-24696 GCA_025775065.1 Hiodon alosoides
CCCCCCCCCCCCCCCCCCCCCCCCCCCCCCCCCCCCCCCCCCCCCCCCCCCCCCCCCGATAGATTTCAGCTCTTGTACTGTCTGCTGGTGGAATGCCAGCGCCGCCATGGTTACAGGGAATTATTGCTGGCGGGCAGCGTGGAGAATAGAGGCCCCCACTCTGGGGAGGGGGAGGGTCTGGGCCGGGGTAGGCCTGCCTTATGTAATGTGCACGGTTTAACAGAGCTCAGCGACACAGGAGAAATTTGAGAGCCCTGGACTCGGAGACCGTACTGGATCCTTTTGGACAAACACATCTGTTTAAAGGCTGGCCCTCCCTCCTTTCTTGCCTTCCATTTTTGCCCACCTTTGTCAGATCTCTTGAAAGTGGATGGCGATGGTGCCTTTTCGTTCAGTTACCGCCACTGCATCGGCCCTGACTGCGCTGGTTTGCGCAGCTTTAGTTGCAGTCCGCACGTTGGCTTTCTGCACTCAGGTGGCACTAAGCTCTGGCACACTGGCATACAGCCTCAGCGTCTACATCCTGTCTGAGTTAGACGGCAGCTAGCATTTCCTTTCAGATGGCAGGCTTGGGGAGGGGGGGCTTCTTATGGCTAACCCTGCAGTTCAGAGGTGCCTCTCTAACGCTCTCTCTCTCTCTCTCTCTCGTATCCGGGCCACAGCCGGTGCGTACTGCAGTGCTTTTGTGTGTGAGAGCAAATAATGTTTTGTGACTGCACTTTCACGGTTCTGGCACCCCTCCCCCACCCTGAATCAAACTCCCACTCTCTCCTATTCCACCCCCCCCCCCACACCCTTTCAACTGTCCCACACCAGCTGTTTTACTCATATCATAGCAATACCATTACATCATGCATGGCTCAAAAAGCATGCACCTCATTTTTCAACTTCAGTCAACTTTAATTTCCTTCTTCCTTGTCCTGAAAGGTGTTCTGTGGTTGATTTTTTTTGTCTTTTGTCTCAACAAAGTTTTATCATCATTTTCATCATTGTCCTTTAGCAGTCTGCTTTTTCTGCCAGCAGGGTGTCAAAAAGTATGGTTAAGTTTTAAGGATTATCAGTCATCTGTCCCATCCCGCTTGGGTGGCGAAGCGCTAGTCTGTGGTATTGGCACCCAGCCAGGGTGTTCTGAGGAATTCCCATTAATTGATTAGCTCACAGGGGCATTCCACATTGGCGTAATCGCCGTTGAGCGTGATTTGTCTCTATCTCGCCCCTGTGTTGTTGGGGTCTCTTCGGCTTTGGTCCTCAGTGTGCCAGAGAGGTCCTTCTGTTTCTTATCCTCCAGCCCTCCTCCTTTTGATTTTTAAACAAAGGCCAGCCCTCAGTAGCCTAACTGACGGAAAGTCTCATTTCCTTGTGGCACTCGATGACTGAGCAGTGCCGTAACACAGAAAATATTTTTATATTCATATATATATATTAAACATTTATCAGGGCACTTGTCTAGGTTTATACTGTTCGATGTAGAGGGATAGAACATTTGCAGAAGCCCAATTAGATATTTTTCTGATTAACTACCTCTGTCAGGGCAGACCTAATGGCTCCTACCCAGTAACCACATCACTGTCCAACTTTGGAATGGGAGATGTGGCCTAAATTTCAATATTTTCCACATTCTGGACAATGCTAATGTAATCTTGCGATTGGATAGATCATTTCTAAGTCCGGTCTTTAACAAACCCTGGCGTTTCTTGCGTGTAGTTTTCCATCAGCTGCAGTGTAACTGAGGCACACGCTTGTCTGGGGCAGGAGAGACAAAGGCTTTGATGAAAAGTAATAAAACAAAAAAAGGTAGCCACCACTGCTAAAGCAGACTTGGCTAGCTAGCGACTTAACAGGTAAAGGTGCTTTATCTCCCCTCCAGACCTGCATTTGTCAGTTTCTGTAACCTGAAGTGAAGTGCTCTGTTCATGCTCCAGTCCATCTGATTATAAAGCATGTGTCGTTTGTTATTCAAACATTTCAGTGTATTTCAGTGTATTTGTGTTTTATTAATCTTTATCAAAACGGATTGCTTCATTTGGCAGGAAAAAAGGAGTAGAAAAATGTATCGCAGTATTCACGATAAGCCAGGATTTGGGTTTAAGATGAAACCAGTATTTTATCTCACCTCTAACCTTTGGTCTTGTCCAAAATAGTAAATGTGTTCAGTTATTTTCTCAGTTGTCCCACTGGAATTTTGTTCCCCCACTGACCATTTCTGGGAATGGCGGAGTGTAGTTTACAAGAGCGCTAGCTTCCCCCTCCCCACCCATGGCGTTCTCCTACATTCGAACCCCCTCGACTCCGTTTACAGATCTGAATTAGTTCCAGCCCACTTGACTGGCTGTCTTTTCAGCTCTAAAGGTTTTTCACATGGAGCTCCTTTATGGGATATTGTATGTCTTGCTTTCCCTCTTGGAAACATCTGTAGTTCTTTACAAGGATTTATTTGCCCTACGTTGCCACTTACACAGGCTGCGTCACTACTTCGTTAACAACATAGCCGATTGTAGTCTTAAGTATTGGGAGGAGTTTTCAGATTGGGGCCTGCTACGGCTAACAGAAAATTTGAGGGTTATGTCCACTAAGATGGCCCTCTCCACCCCTTGCGACACGGTTAGTTTCCTCTTGATGTATGGAGGATGGGGTTTACCGGGATGGAAATTAAGGTTTTTACTGGGCAGGTAGGTTGATTTTCCTACTAGCCAAATTGAAATGCAATTAGCCAAACTGAAATGCAACTAGCTCAGATTACTTATTCTGTTCCATGCCAAGAGCTAAATTTTGAAAGGAATGAAATTAAAAAGAAAATGATTTGTGTGAGATGTTTACCATACCTTGATATTTAAACATGACAAGATAGTTCTCATTCAGCTCAATAAAGATACTTGGGTATCCATTGAATAGAAATTGATTCGATAACGTTACGCCGTTAAATATAAAGTTATTTAATATTGCAGGTTATTATGATGCTACCGATTATTGGCTATCAGTGTGTTCCTTACTTTTACGTTAAATAGGTGTTTGCGAAGTGATGGTTTTTGGAGGTGGATTTGTTTGTAAACGTTATTAAATGTGTGGATGTAAAACTAGAGAAACCGCACTTCCAACACTCATTCTGTCATGAAGCTGATAAAGGCACTCGCCAGGCTGGCTAGTAACCCACAATGTTTACTCGTCCATTCCCAAAAAACCCCTGAGTAGGCGTTCTTGCTTTCTGTCCCTGGATTTATATTCATGTGGTAGTCTTTTTTTCACATTAAAAGTGTGAACTTGTTGTTTTTGTGGGTTAGTTTGATGGTCCATAAAAACAGCAGTGCAAGGCAATCTGCCAAGCATGTGGACAGCAACACTTTTCTTTATCTAACCCCAATTACAATGGGCTCTTTTTTATTCTATTGTTATTGGATGCATTTTATTGCTTAAAGATCAAGTGGGTGTAAAAACAATTATATTTCAGTGGCAACAGTTATGCGGACCGATGTTCTGGTCGACTTTATCTCATTTTTGTTTTATATCTGCCATGCTAATAAAAGCATATAATGTTACATAACAGGATAAAAAATAAAAAAATAAAAAAACAGAACTTCCAGTGGAAATTGAGCATTGAGCTGGTTAGGTTTGAAGTATATTCATGCAAGTCTGTAAAATTGGAGGATCATGGATAACTGTAAAGAGGTTGAACAGGTTCTGTACACCTGTACTTTACTGCCCCAGGCATCCATCCCAAGCACGCAGTTTAAGCCACTGCCTGTGTGATTTTATTTATTTTTGTTTGTTGTGCGTATCACGGATTCCATGGGTGACTAGTCAGCATGAAAGTAGTTTTGTTCACCTTACCCCCTCCTGTGTGGTTGACCAAACCCTCTCCTCTCTGCCTTGTCTTTAGAACAGAATAGTCCGTGCTTTGCTTTCCTTCATAAACGTCTTTTATTAACAGAACGAGTAATGCAGTGCATTTATGCATTTAACCAACGCTTTGAGAATTATAAGTTACGTGATAATTATATCACGTTTCCCTTCCTGTGTTGTTTAGAGCAGTATCTGTGCTGTTGCATCTCTTCACCTCCGTCACTGCTCTCTGTCAGGTCTCAGTCACGGTTCCCTTCCTGTGTTGTTTAGAGCAGTATCTGTGCTGTTGCATCTCTTCACCTCTGTCAGGTCTCAGTCACGTTTCCCTTCCTGTGTTGTGTTTTTTTGTTTCGTTTCATCATGCTCACAGTGAGATTCTCGGGCACAGGAAGTGATTGATACTTGAACCAAATGATTCAGTGTGATGCCTTTACTCCAATCTGCGTCAAACAGTTTCAACGTGATATCTTTTTGACACCTCCAGCGGAAACACAAGTTCATTAAGATTAGTGTTATAACCACGTCCTGGTGATCTTGTACCTTCAGACTTTATATGCTGTTAACGCCATAGTTCTATCCTTAGAGACACTGCAACCTTTTTTTAACCAGTGAGGAAGGAATATCAATACATTTCCTTAATTAAGTTTTTAGCAAGCAACCTATTACTTAGCCAAATGAGAAACGCTACAAGGCACCATGCTAAAATCTGTCGGATAAAAAAATCAAGTACTCGAGTACCAGACTTGGTTGTGCTTTGTGCTCACCTTGTTTTTGTACAGTCTGTATAATGTAAACGCCCCCGAGTGCTAATGAGGCTAGCCCAAGTTGCCCATAGTGAGATATATGTATAGTGCAATGGTAATAAAGGAAGGTGTGTAACTATATGGATGTGAGAGAAAGCTGGTAGACACCTGGTTTTAAATGGACCCCTGTCTGACCTGCTGTCATTATCTAGGTTTATCCAGATCTGTCCCATAGTCACTTTGTCACGACGGTGAACCTGTGGTGTGGGCTGTATGGCAGTAGTAGGGAGCAGTGACCTGGTTAAGAGCTGTTCCGTTGCCCACAGCCAACACTGCTAGGAGAAGGGGAGCTGGGCAGAACAGTGAGTAGTTTGTGTCTAACATAAAGGGTTCTTAAAAAGGTGGGCAGACGTGTTGGCAGAGAAAGTGGTTAGAGAAACCGGTCTTATAGGCGTTTCCCCAGGGAGCCTTGCCTTGTGTCTGGGTCCTGTTGTTAAAGCACATATGCCATTTGGCCGTCAATGGAGCTATTGTGTTACTCTGGTCTGTCTGTGCGTGAGAACGAGACTCGCTAACCCTATTCAATTAGAAAAAGAACATCAAAAAGACCGTATTGGCAGGAAATGCTGGGGTAAAGGTTTCTTGCTACTATTCTGCAATAGGCATGATATCTTGAGCCACACGGGCGCCCGTTGTGTCGGCCCCGGAATAGAGCAGTGCTGTTGCTGGCTGTAATGGCAACAGTGTGTGCTAGTGCTGGCAGGTTCACGCCAGTGCTGCAGCAGCGGCAGGCTCTGCACGCAGGTTGACTGGGTTCATTCAGGCAGTTGGCAGGGCATGCTCACTGTTGGCCCACGGCGATGCCAGCGCATGCCTTTCGCCTCCCGTCTGGGACGACTTTTCATTGTACGCAGGAGCGCTCCACACCCCACCCCCCTTCCTCTGAGGTCTTGTGACAGGCTGCAGCCATAATTGTCCTAAAGAAGCATCAAACTACAAAAAAAGCACGGAGTTTCTCTCTTTAGCTCCTTCGCCTCCGTCTGACAGGAGGGCTCGTCCCGTTTGGCCCAGGGAAAACGGTTACACTGCCCTGTGTATATATAATGTCTGTGACATTACGTCACCGCTTTCTGGGTTTAAAAAAAATCCCAGTACCACAGTGCTGTCAGCTTGTGTATGAGCTCAGACAGTAATTTGGCTTTTTTTTTTTTTTTAAGCAGGCTTTTAAAGAGACCACAAATGCTGTTTTGGTGATTCACAAGGTTAGTCTAAAATGCTTTGTGCGCTAATGAAAAGGAAGTCGTGCCCATGAAGAGAGCTAGTGGTATGTATGGGAAATGTTGTACAGCCCAGCCATTTCCTTCATTGTTTCTTCAGTAAGTAAAACAAACGGCCGCTAAAGAAGACTTAATTGCGAAACTTAATGACGGAATGCCGTCTACTGGAATGTCCAGAATGCTCGGGGCGAACGAGAACCGGGAATGCTGGGAAGGGTGCCGACTAAGCCAGAGCAATCATACTTCCGAGTCTCCACGTTCTTGGCTCCGTGATGTGTTCTTGCCTTCACAGTGAAGAGAAATTTACCTGCGTTCTGCGTTAGAGAAGGAAGGGGGAATTGATGGAGGAAGCTGAAACTTCCTTTTTGCAGAGTGAGAGCGATTACCCAGAAGGCCGTGTTTCAAAAATGTTTATGGCTCACGTTTTGAGAAACATTTCATATTAATACATTTAATAAATTCAAGACAATGAGAAAATATCCACTGATTCAGTTATATAGCGATGTCTAGCTTTTAATTAGGTTTTACAGGCTGTACGTTACATTATTGCAGTAACAGATCCTTTAAATATATTTCTTGTGTAAGTTTGTTCAAATTGTTTTCCAAATACTACCTCCCAAAGCTGATATAAAAAAAAAAACTATGCCTTGTCAAAAAACGACTACTAGTATGTCATAAGACGCAGTATGTTCTCTGAAGTCTCTACTCGACTACCTGTTTCGTATGCCGTCATCGGTTAGTACAGGGGGAGCCGGATTGCAAGAGATATTCTACTAGTACCTAAAGTAAAAGTTGTGCACTAGGTAAATATATTTTAATTTATCATTTCGTTAAGGATGCATTCATATTGTTTGTTTAAAAGCTAGGCTCCTTGTCTTTCTGGTCTATCGCCTGTTTATAACGCTTCATCATTTAACAAATAATCGCATCTAATAGCTTTTTGTTTTATTTTTAATTCTACAAAAAAATTGGTGGTTACAAATGTCAGTTTTCTTCCTCAGAATCTTGCTCGCTGCTTAACAAAGTTGGTGTTTTGAGAATAATCAAACCTTTTGAAATAAGGTTAATTAACTTTTCAGCTTTTGTTTTTTGGTTTTTCTGCAGGCACAGCACTGCTTTAGCCGTTTTTTAAATCTGGCAAATACCCAGATTTTTTTTATTCTGAAGTTTTTTTTTATTAGGTGATTCTTCGGAGACATTGAATACTCGTTGCAGTGCTAGTAGGAAATTCTATACAGTGTTAGGTGACCTACAGTGTCTGTTTGGGGGGCAGTACCTCATCTGAAGGGGTCATATGGAAACATAATGGAAACATTAGAGAGGTGAAATATCTGAGATCTCAAGCCATATTTGCTAGACCTGGGACATTTTGACCCTGGTGCTGTAGTGGCTAAGGTGACTGGCTTGTAACCGAAAGGTTGCTAGTTCAAGTCCCACCCCAGCTGCTGCATCCTTGAGCAAGGTACTTAACCTGAATTACTTGTGAGTCGCTTTGGATAGAAGCGCCTGCTAAGTAACTAAAAATTTAACCGTAATATTGGGTAATTTTAATACCCGTAAAACATTTAATGTTTTGTATGTTCATTTTCTTTTCTGACATAAATGCTAGAAGACTCACAAAAAGACTCACAAATTTCTTTAAATATTAACTGCCCCCCAATCGCAAACGCTCCTTCTACTCTAATAGAAGAAAAAGCCCATTTATTCGCCATAATGGAGTAAGATATGCAGTCGATTTGGTCTGGGACAAAATCAAATCTTTGTCAACCCGCAAATCGCACTTTACAGTGTTTTCGCTTTATGAGTGAAGGAAATACGCTGTAATATACTTATAAAAAATGGAAAGCGCAATTAAATATAGTTTTTAGATTTTATTTAATGAGGTTAGCGGGTTGTCAAATCAGCCCCTAGCTAGTCCGTTCCTAAACCATTTTTTCAGCTGAATGTAAATACATGGCTGCGTTCACCTTTCTATGAGCAGATTTCTTGTTTGCCGTAAACTTTTTAAAAGCTCAGACACAAATGTTAGTTTCCTTATTCCATTTTATTAAAGTGTGGTCATTTGCTTTTTAAGTTACTAGCCCATAATGAACACTTTAACCAAAAGCTTACTTCCCCGTCATATCGAGTAATGATTAACATTGGCAAAGACACTTCTTTGGCTTTTCACTGAAGATTAACGAGGCAAGATAAGTTTCTTCGATGCTGATGGCCAGACCTTGCTACCACGCTTGACTGTTCAGAAAAGACTGTTCATCTTTTCCAGGGGGCCAGAGGCACAATGTAGGTCCGGGGGCAGTCGCTGTCTCGGTGCCAACGTGCTTCTCCTGATTTTGTGGAGGTCAATAAGGAGCAGGCCATATCATCAGCGTTGCGTTTCTCTGGGTGTTTTTCCTTCTTCCCACACTTGATAGATTCCCGTACCGTGTGGAACGGGAAGATAACAGGCTGCCCACATTTGTTTAAAAAAAATAAATAAATCTGACATGTAACTATGCGTGTGCTTGCGCGTGTGTGAAATTTTTTTTTACCTGAGCTAGCAACAATGTACGGATTTAGCTATGTTCAGTAATTACTATCCCCTCCATCCTCGACTTGACAGAATTTAAAATAATTTTCCCCCTTTTTCCACACACTGAGAAGTCATAAGACTGTCTTGTACTTTGAAAATGTGCAATAATGAGACCTGAAACTGATTTGCGGAAAATCTAAACTGTGCTGGTTTCCATGTGGTTTGCAAACCTCCATGGTAAAGTCGTTGCTGAAGCCCAACTCATTAGTGGTGGGTAACAGTGATCGTTCTGAAGAGGCCTGAGGGAAGAACCAGGGTCTCGGCAGGGCTCCCGTTGGCTCCCGTTGGCTCCCGGCTCAGGGTCAAGCGCTGCACTTAGGAGTGCCACGTCTCCTTTCTCGGAATGGATAACTCTGGAGGGGGTTTACTCTGAGAGTGTGTGGGCTGGCTCCTCTGGGATCCCACTCAACCAGTCTTCTTTACTTCTGAGTCAAGCTTCAGTTTCACTTACTCTCTTACGTCTGAAGCCCGGATCCAAGATTAGCACATTTGGTCAGTTTCTCCGTTCAAGTTCAGCATTCGCCTACAGTGCTGGATATTACTTCAAGCCCTGACACTTTTCTCTAGGCCTGTTCAGAACGATCACTAATGCCCCTTTTGATAACACTGCAATATACTGAAATGAGTTGTTTAATTTTAGGATGTGTGTGTCTTGCTGGCTTAAATTTTATCATATTTATAATAGTGTAGTTGTTCACACTATAGCTCACATTAGAACTGGTATTTTTTTAGTTTAAGTAGTCTATTAAAGATAAAATGTTATGTCATGTAAACTCAGAGTATTAGAAACATTGCCTGTATTTACACACCAGTGTGGCCACAGGTCACTTCATAGCCTCTGACCAGACTTCCCAACAGGCATAATGATGTCAAGGATTGTTTGCCATTGGATAAGCCCCTTGTAGCTCAGCGTGTCAGTTTCTGTCTGATTCTGCATTCACAAATCTTGGGGATTGAGTTCCACCCTCCTAACAAACAAGCCACTGTTTAAATCTTCATCCTTTTCCGAAGGCGACCGGGGACTGTTTCACCCCCTTTCAGCATGCACTCTGACGGCAACGCTGATTTCCCAGCAATCCCACAAAATCCTCTCTTTCTTGAAACTGTGCTGGGTTCTGCCTGGAGAATCATAAGAGGATTACCCACAACACTTATTCCCACTCCTGCGTTTCTTGTTTTTCCGCAACGCTCCGTTGTCTAGGATGAGAGATCTGGTTTCCATGACACTATAAACTCCTGGGTGGTGCATTTGAAAGGTTGTACTCATTTTAATCTCCGCACACTCTGTGTCCCAGGCTAGACATACCCTTTAATCTGTGGAAAACACGAGGCTAAAGCTCTGGTATGTGGATGCTCTGTGTTTCATTACCTTGTGTTCTCCTGTGTTAATGCACATGTTAACAAACCTATGTTATTGCATCAATGCATTACAAGCTGCCGGTGTTTTGCTGAGAAGCTCATAGAGAGAGAGAGACCCCAGAGTGGGGGAGTCGAGGCCTTTCTGGTTGAGAGAGAGCCCCCCTGTTTGAGTGTGGGGGTCTGGGCCTTTCTGTCTGAGAGCGAGCCAGTCCCCTGTTTGAGTGGGGGAGTCATGGCCTTTCCGGTTGAGAGAGAGCCCCCCCTGTATGGCCCCTGGCGAGTCGGGGCCTGTCCTTCTCCGCCAGGTGCGAGATCTTTGACTCCTCTCCAGCTGGAACATTGGCGGCCCCTGCAGCTGCTCTCTGGCTCCCGAGTGCAGTTAACACTTTCCCAGCAGTGTGGGGTGGCATCCGCCAACGCAACCCTCTGTGCTCCATGGCAGTGTGGGAGGCAGGCACATCTCACGCCGAGCCGCTGGGCTAGTGGCAGATGAGCGTTTCAGTGTACAGAACACAATGAAAGGTTTTAGGATGCACTATTACATGAATGGAATGCGTTTGTGTTTTCTTTGCCAATGAATTTTTCGCCTCTTTATTTTCCAGGTTTTTGGCAGCGGAGGGACCCATAATGCCCGGCGTTTGCGGTGAAACTACACCCACCTGCCACCTGTAGAGGGACCAAACGCCCCAGCATGTCCGCCCACCCCCAGACCGTGCCCCCGAGCCGGCGTGCCGGTGATGCCAGGCACCTGCCGAATCCTGCCACCTTGCCGCTGCAGCTGGCCCGGGTATGATCCTTAGGAAATGTTCTCTTTTTGCCCTGTCTTGGCGTCGGCGTCGATGTCGCTGTACCTTTGTGCCCCCCAGAAATGTCTTAATGATGGGCAGCTGGTGGTGTAATGGTTAAGGTGACAGTCTTGTAACTGAAAGATCCCACCCCAGCTGTTGTATCCTTGAGTCAAGGTCCTTCACATAATTAACTTCAGTAAATATTGAATTGCTTAAAGTGGATGAATATAGTTGTAATTGTAAGCTGTGTGAGTCTGCTAAATAACTAAATTTTAATTGTAAAATTAGCATTGCTCTGTGTTACTGACCTACATGTAATCCCTCAGTGGTGCTTTGTGCTAGCTTTTAACTTTGCTGTGTATTTCTGAGCGACAGAAAATGTGCCTCGGGTGATCTGTCGTCTAAGTTGCGTTAGCGTCGCGCAGCAGTCTTTTCTATCCTGCAAGTGTTAGCGTAGCTTAGGCCCGTAGAAAACTACTCAAACTTCTCTCTCCATTGAGTGGTGGCTAGGAAGGAGAATGCTAGTCCAGGTTCTGGTTGGCTATTTATTTATTTATTTATCCTTTTCTTCAACTTTTGTCAGCAGACAATGAGTCAGCTGCATTGGGCAAGGTGGTTTTTTAGGGTACAATAACGCAGAATAACTAAGAATTCAGTCCAGCTACCCCTTTTAATGATGAGCTTGATCCCTTGTTCTGTTAAGGCCTCTAAAGTGTAAAGTACCAATGCAACCCATCATATAGATGTTTAGAGCAGACAGGAGGATTACATCTAACTTTTATTCTGTGGTAATAAAACAAACAAGCAATTATAATTGCAGCTGGAAATGGAAGAAAACTTCCCTATCCTGTGACAACGTTGTCTCTGTAGGTTGCCCTGTCGTTTTATGAGCTTAGATAGCTAAACTCGAAGTGCCGGGTTTTGCTGCTTCCTTGAAAGTAGACGTTTGCTTTAATATCCTTTTAGGCAGTTGGCTGAACTACAAAGAGAGAGGCATCTTAATCACAGTTTACGCCCTCTCTCCTCAGTTGCTAAATACTTGCAGTACGGTATCTGTCTATTCCGTTTTCTGCACGCGGCTTAACAGTCAAACATTGCAGTGATTAAATTGTACACACTCATTCTTCATTTGACTGTTCATCGGTACGTCTTATGATTTGTTGTTCAACTAATGAGTAGTAACATGCTAGCTCCTTATCACATCAATGATGCCGCTGCTAGATAACGGTTCTGACTGTTGCATTCACATAGTGTACGCTGAGACAAAGTTGTGTGTAAGTACCGCAGATTAAAATCATGCTGCTCATTGTCTCAATAATGACCTTTAACTTTATATAAAGTTAGTGTTAATTTATCCATTCATGTAGTATTGTTTTATTAGTTATTGAACAAATGGGGCAATTTTCTTCAAAATGAAGTAAGTAGAAATTTGTGTTGTTTGCTAAGCGATTAGGGTACGATGAATGCCTTTGGTTTCGTCTACACATAAACCAATGCAGAGTGCTTGGGAAGGTAAGCGGTGATATATCGTAAGAGGTGTTCATAGAGTTTCACAGCTGCTCTTTGTCAGAGCATTTGAGAGTTTTGGTTTACCTCAGAAGTGCTATATGAGTCCACGGTGACTGTGGCTACAAAAGTGTTCAGATGTATTGGAGGTGAGAAGGGCTGTACAGTGTAGTCTGAAATTCGCTTGAAAGTGCTGTCAAAGATTTGTGTGGATCACAGCAAGGTGCTCAACCTGAGAGGAAGCTCTTGCTTTTTAAATGGGCCAGTGTAAAATTGTAAGCAATTTCAACATTTTAAGGGAGCCTATTAAAACTTTGCAAAGTGCTAGCATGGAGCAGGAGGAGCGCCCCCTGGGCTTGGTGTTGTTTTTAGCCTTGCTTGATCAGATTACAGTCTTTAAAGTCACACTTTGGCAGAAAGGCCTACGCACCAGCATTGTCTTGTTTCTCGTGCCGGTTAGAAGTTAATGCGATTCTATTTCTTCAGTGACTGGGCTAGATCTTGTTAATTTGTGTTCTCTCCGAGTTCCATTTAGGTTATTGCCTTGTCGTTATTCATCTCATACGTTAATGCAGACGTGCTAATGAAGATTTTAGCTGACTCCTGTTTTTTGCTTCAGAGAGTAAAACAGACGGTGAACGCCAAGGAGTCATGCAGTTCCTTTTTAACTGGCTAAATGGCTGAACAAACAAAAGAATACAACCTGGCCTTTAAGCTTCCCAGAGAGACGAGCGTGTCCACAGTGCTGGAGCCCAGGGGTCACCCCCCCTGGATCTGCACAGCTGTGTCTGGAGC
Source organism: Hiodon alosoides (assembly GCA_025775065.1). NCBI lineage: Eukaryota > Metazoa > Chordata > Actinopteri > Hiodontiformes > Hiodontidae > Hiodon > Hiodon alosoides. The sequence goes on from JAOYSI010056312.1 coordinate 12,878, forward strand.
TGGCCCAGCCCCCCTCCCCGTGGGTCAGCGCTGCGGAGGAGATGAGGGCTGACAGTCTGGCCCTGCTTGTCCCCAGGGACTAGAGGGCTCTTTTCTAATACGCGAGGTGTGGGTGTGGGTGACCTCCAGACTGCCGCACCAGTCTGACTAAGACTATAAAACTGACTGCCCCATGATTGCTTCATGCCATTTCTGTAGTGAGTCGACTCTCACCATATGCTGTGTATTAAGACTGTCTACACTGTATTAACATGCAATATGTTAATGGCAGAATCACTTAATTGCCAAGTTGATAAAGGGCAGGCAAGCTAATGTTGTAAATATATCATTAGGGCTGGAGTTGTTATCCTAATTTCATTATAGAGCGGTAAGCAAATATGACCCAGTAGTTTCTTAGATGGCGACTGGTTCAGTGTTTTCGACTATTTTATGTGAATTTGTATTGTTTTTTTTCTGTTTCAGGATGTAACACTGGTGGACTACCACTCTCACCCACGGGACTTCACTTCCCATCTGCCCCACGCAGTGCTGCCCCAGCCTCACCGCCGCCGGCCCTCCCTGCTGTCAGAGTTCCAGCCGGGCAATGAGAGGTAGGCCCCTCACAGCCTGCTCTCGCTGGGCCCAGGAGTTTTCCCTGCTTCCCCCAGCAGGTTTTCCCCAATTCACTCTTTCTTTTTTATATTAAACTGCGATTACTCATTTCTATCCCTTAGTTTAAGTCAACATCATCAACATTAGTCACAAGTTTAAACCGCTTTAGCTTAATTAATAACAAATTGCAAATAATCTGGGATGGAAATCAGGGGGTCTGTACTGTGCGAGCGGAGGGGCCAAAGGAGTTGTTTAGCTGGAAGTGTGTTAATTTAACGTGGGGATGGAGGTGAAGGAACGGACGCCGGTGGAGCGGTGGAGCCGTTCTCTTACTTTACGGCTGCCCTTTAGGATTTGGTGCAGCAACATCTGTGTCGGGTAAAGCACAGCCAATGACGCAAGAACGTGCCACGTGGGTTTAACCCTGCGATTTTCTCGTCAGGCTCGCCGGGCCGCATCTTTTCTTCTACCCTCTCGCTGTCCCCGTGGTAGCCTTCTCTTGTAACACAAACGCCTAAGGCACTCTCTAACCTTCGCTAGTGAGCCAGAATGCTTTTATTTTACAGGCACTTGTGTACTGTGCTGCGTTTTGAGGAGCTAGAGTTCATCTAAGACCAATCCACTCCCATTGTGTTTGTCCAGCAATAGCCTCAGATATGGCCAAGATATGGCTGAGATATTTCAGATTTGGCCAACAGCCGCATTTAGGACTGCCGTTGAGCGTCGGATAAGTGGGGAGAGAATTGGCTTTTGTGCACTTCGACCCTGTTTAAGTTTAATGCTGTTTCGGAGTGGATTTAGATCGGGGTCGGGTTCGGGTGGCGGTATTTTATTAATCCTATAAATAGTAAGGCGACTGTGAGAAAAGGGAGCTCTACAGAGTTCAATGGAATGTTTGAGGTTTCCCATCGCCTGCCATGGCCTAAGATCCGTTATGTGTGCGGCGGTGCACGGTTATACTTAGTTCTGATTGTCTGAGAAGCAGGCAGATGTTTTTGTCACCCTACTGGCTCTTCAAGAGCTATTTTCGCTAAACCTGTCGAAGAGGGCGGTCACCTCTCCCCTCACGTTGTGTGAGAGAGGAGGTTAGTCACCTCTCCCCTCTCGTTGTGTAAGAGAGGAGGTTAGTCACCTCTCCCCTCTCGTTGTGTGAGAGAGGAGGTTAGTCACCTCTCCCCTCTCGTTGTGTGAGAGAGGAGGTTAGTCACCTCTCCCCTCCCTGTCTCGGGCGTGCGATCTGTCCTCCATTCATAACGGGGCCGAGTCGGAGCTCTTCAAATGGAGCCGCACCCAATCTCCCCCTCTCTCTCCTGACAATTCATCCCGGGAAATCAGATTATTTAGTGCGCTCATGCATGACCTCGGGTAGAGGCATGGTGGGGGGGGAAGGGAACGGCAGACTACATGAAATAAAAAAATGCTCGATGGTGTGATTATGCAAGAGGCAAACCATTATGCAAATCGAGTGGGGGGGGGGAGAAATCGAACAACAGCAGGGGTTCTTGTGAAATCCAACCGTAAGTGATTTAAAATTTGGATAGATAGAATGAGAGATTCACTCCTTAAAAATCCCCGCATGCAAATTTAACTGCCAGGCTGATTGCATAATAATGACAACGGTGTGCTTCCCCCTTGCCCTGCTTGTTGGGTAATCACATTTAGGATCTGCTGTGGTTTCCCATCTGTGATATCATTACGTTGCCAAGAGCAACCAAAGGGCAGATGTGTGGTGCCAATACAGTGTTTGTATTCATTTATTTATTTATTTTTAAATCTTTCTCGGCCGGAGTCATCAATGCTTATACAACGCGGTATAAGACTTACAATCACTGCTTTGAAAGAATGAAACATTCAACTTAATTTTTCCAGCTTATTTCCGAATGCTAACTGGACCCTTTCTACTCAGTGCAGATTTCCACTGTGCATGACCTGGTAGCCCGTGTAGTGAGTCTGCTCTCCGCCCTCATCTTGGATTTCATCTCTCAGACCAGATTGGAGTGTCACTATCTGCAGCGTGGCCTTAGAAGTGCAGCGATGGAAAATGCCCACAGTCCTATGTCCAGATTAATTCATTAGAAAGTAAGCCAATCTATAAGCATGATAAATGAGGAGGAGTATAAAACTGTAATAATCGAAAGCAATCCTTATGGACTAAAGCGTTAGTTTGAATTTGCGGAGTGCAGTTATATTGTTACTGTACAATGTACGTTTCGTGTGTGTCGGGCATATTTGAATTTTCCTCTTGCGATACGATATTCCTGTGAGATTCAGTACAGAATAAGGAAGAAAGGTTCCGTTGCCATAGAATCTGTCTGGTGTTTCAAAGCAGGCTGTCCTTATCAGCTCTTAAGGATCTGGCAATACAGCCAGGCACATGGCCCATACTTCTGTCCTGCACGGCAACATCACGATGGGAGACAGAGATGGAATTAACGGGGAGAGCAAATACTTGCATACCGTTATCACATATTTACAGAATTAAAGTAATGAGTCCTTATTACCGCCTTTCAGTAATATTTTCTGCAACGTGGGAAACGACATTTCCTCGATTTTGTACTTTCTCTGAGCAGTAACGAATGGGGGATCTAGCGGTGGGCAGCACGCCTCGGCTGATTTTAATGGCACTCTGGGTTTTTTTTTTTTAGACATATCAAAAACGTCCCTGGCAGATTCCAATTACGCCTCAGTGTGAGGACGCGCGGATACAAACAGCGTAAGGAAAACAAACATGGGCCAACAATGGGAGGGATTGTCAATGAAGTCTGGACTGAACAGGCTTTCCTCCAGAGGACTCCTCATCGTTAGTTAGTTCAACATACCGCAACTATACATGGCCTGGCGCACGCAACCGTTGGCTTGTATTTACTTCTGATGTCAGTACAGTATTTTGGATTGTATCACCGACACCCGTTAGCGATCACTAATATTTACTTTGGGTAGCTTGATCTGGAAAAAGGCGTGTGTGTTTACAATTTGGGAAATCTAGGAATACAAAAAAAAACTGATTTCACATGCGTAATTACTCATGTATAAAATAATAAGAGACTATATTTCACTTCAAATCATGGGTGTTGCTGGATAAACAGTCCTCCAGCCCTCATTTAGTAATGTTTAGAAAAGAGGTCAACCGAGTTGTTGGGGTGAAGTGTACACATTCTGGCCCAGCCGAAAGAATCTGTAAGCCGCAGCTAAGATGGTGTTAGTAAGCAAACAGGGGAGAGACGAAGATGAAGATTAGTGAGATAGGTGGAAGGTGCTTTTCTCTTGCCAGGACCGCGCTTTTGAAATGAAAACGTCTTGCTGCCTGCTGTTGATTGTGAAAGGCTGATAGAAGGGGGGCAAAACAGTTCACAAATGTCTGTATGATGGGTGAGATATTTCAGAGAGAGAACTCGGTGCAATCCTATGGAATTACTGTCAGAGCGTCTCTTCAAATGTCTCTACAAAAGTCCCACAAATGCGTTTATATTTAGCTGCCTTCATGCTATCATCAGGTAGTTAGAGAAGCGCACAATCAAAGTCCCTAGTCGTTAAAGATCCTCCCGTTATCAGTCATTATAATTCCGTTTTCCAGTTATGAATAATAATAATAATGATTATATATTATATTTAGTATAAATATTATATATAATATTTTATATATATATACACACACACACACACAGACACACACTTTATAATAATATGTAGATATAATATTAATATTATTTATAATAATTTCCGGTTCCGTGTTTCCACTGTCTTGTAGTGGGGGCTCCCACTTATCCCTAGAAACGGGCTATTAGGTTAACCCTAAACCTGGAAACGGGCTATAAGGTTAACCTGAATGCTAAACCTGGAAACGGGCTATTAGGTTAACCTGAACCCTAAACCTGGAAACGGGTTGTTTCTAAAACATACATTACATTTAAAAATGACAAAAGAGCTTCCGTGGCCTTGCCTTATCAGTGTGTTCACAATGAGATTTGGAACTTGTATAGGGGTGTCAATGAGGGTAATAATATATGCCTGGGCAAAGTTCTCGAATTCCTTGATCCTGGGTTCTATTTTGCCTGGAGGAGCAGCGTCTTGGGTAAGGAGATATTAAAGGGAAACAAGCTTAAAAAGAATGTCTGGCTGCCCTTGTTCTGTCAGGTTAACAGTATTGCCTAAGGGAGAGGCAAAGGCAGTGCTGGTGTTGGTTAGCATTTTCTCCCCTGTCGGTCTACATGCGGATTAGGCATTGTTCAGGAACGGGCCAGTGTGGGTGAGTCAGAACCAAGGCCTGGTTTGCCGATTGCCACAGACTCATTGACATTCTTTTGTCATTTTTGAATACATTTTTTTAGAAGAGGTATTACCGGACCGTGCACACAAACGCACATCAATGTACAGAGTGGTGTTGTATCCTTTGACGTATGATTTGACTATAGTCTAATAAATGCCAAGTTTTACTTTAAAAAAATAAAGATGTACTTAATTGATGTGGAGCTTGGACTGTTATCGTGTAATCATAAACACCACACACTGTATTTGTACATACCAATGATATCATATTTGACTCAACATGTAGTTTGTGTTTTTTGTCACATATAGAGATATATGCATATTCAGTTGCATTGCATCGCATCTTCAGTGCCGCAGCCACAGGTAACTATATGGTCTGTGTGTATTAGCCATGGCACACACACTCACTGTCTGTGACGGCATGTGTTTCCACACCCCTCTGCGGGCTTTTTCTGGCACAGTTAATTGCCTTGCGGGGTTTACCATCACCGAGTGCCTAACCACAGAGACCGTCAATCTGTGTTATGAAAATAATCTGCTAGGTGATCCCAGTGTTATCCATGCACATAACCGCAAATGAAACACACATTTACCAAACGGCATGTTTCAGTTGTGGGGGGGGGGGGGACCCAGTAGATATTTGTTTATTCTACGTTATTTGATTATGAGAATTGATCAATATGGTTTGTAGACCAAAGACAAGGCACCCTGTATATCAACAGCAGTGTCTTGTAGTGTAGTACGTACTGCCAAAGACGCAAGGTGAGAGGAAGCTGTACAGTTTAGGACCGAAGTGAAAAACTGGGTGCCAGAGACCTGGTCCTCAAAGTACTCAATTATTAATTAGGCTAAAATTCTTAAATTATTGATTATTAGGCTAAATTTGTGTAGGTGACTAATTTGCTCATGGTGGCATCTTACTGTTCTCTGCTTTGGCTTAAGAGGAGCTGAGTTTCCTGTGTCTTTATATGTATGCACAGAAGGGATGGTATTCAGTTTTAATCCAATTGTAGAAGTTCTCACGCAGTTAGGGTGTTTAATCTGTACCGAGCCTGTTCTAAACACGGCGTAACTCTCCCAAAGCCCAGGCTCTCATTGGTTGAGCGGACAGTCGGTCGAGAAGCTGTGCTTACTCCCAGGTAGCAGCACCGTTCTGCCAGGCAGAGGTCTAATACTTACCGCAAACTTTTATTTATTTTTATACTTGGTAACCATTTGCATAATCTTTTAAAATCTTCCAATTTCTAACTTTTGTATTTTTTGCAATGACAAAGTCAGTTCTAAAAAATGAAATGAATGTGAAGTATATATTGAGAAAAAGACCAGGCCATTTGGTAAAACAAGTTAACAAGTACAATTTGTATTCCTATTTAGGTGAAACCTGCTCTGATAAAAAATATACTCATGAAATGATTCCCTGTATGAAATTTTAAAAAAACAGACACGTGGTTTCTTCTGGGTACTCTTGCTTTGACTGGTTTGGATATCAAGGTGAAGACTTCCTTTTGTTCATGGACATGTGATATGAGTCCATAAGTTGAACTCTGCTGCTCAGTAGGTAGTTCTTATTCTGGTTTAATCATCACCCGAGTGTCTGTGGTAGGAACGGTCCTTTCATATCCTGTTTTTCAGAACGTGTAGATTCCTCTTGTAATACAAAGGACGAGTTGTATTAAAGGAGAATGAATGCCTCGTTACTTCTGTTTCAACAATTTATCATTTGTTTTTTATTTCCAAACCACAAACTTCTAATAACCTTTTAATGTGTTCTACATACTCAAATGGGGTTAAATGTTAAAACGTGTTAACGGTCTAACTGTTTTTAATTATTATATCTAAACTGTTTATTACTGTTTTGAAATCGAATAATTGTTATTGTTATATTGTTATTGTTGATTGTATAATTGAAGTTTTTTTTTCTGCTGTCTAAATATGCTTCATTTTTTGCTAATTTAAAGTTTCTTTTTTTCTTGGTGAGCAAAGACTGTCAAGGTATGGCAGTCAAGCAGCTCAGTTTATTGACACTACTGCAGTGTAATATAAATACAACAATGTGCAGATTTAGTAGTAGTTTACATAATGTAATGTATATACGACACGGGGTGGATTTAGTAGTACTTTACATAATGTAATGTATATACGACACTGGGCGGATTTAGTAGTACTTTACATAGTGTAATATAAATGTGTCACTGCGCTGGTTTAGAAGTACTTGCAGTGTAATGTAAATACAACACTGATCTTAAATACTTTCTGCCGAAGACATCAATTGGCAAGATATTTGAGTTTTTACTGAATGTTGAATATTGGGAACAGGAAAGGATGTTGGCAAAGCCTGTATTACCTCAAAACCCAGTACTTGTCGTTTTAAGATCACAATCAGTTTCATAGAGCCCTTCTCTCTGGAGTTGCTTTTGGGTGATTTATATTGGCTATTTTCAGCTGCAGTTTTTGACACCTAAGTCGGCACATTTGTGAAAAATATGATATTGAAATGCGTTTCAAGGTATATTTGATATTTATGTAGAATCTGTTTATACCTTCGGTGAGTCAGTCAATTACTTACTTTTAAACTGATTGCTATCCACCTGTGGTTCTTATTCTCTACAGAGGTCAAGAGCCCCACATCCGCTACGACCCTATTTACATGCACGAAGGCAGCAACCAATCTGAGGTGGAGTATGCCGAGATGAAACGCCCCAGACTGGAGCTTGGGGCGGAGTCTCTCCTGCGACACTCCACCCACCGCCCATCCGTTCAGCTGAGCATCTCTGAGGACATTACAAAGGTTTGTGAAGACCAGCCTTGATTTGGCCTGGATTCTGTGTCTCCGTCACATGAGTCTTTAGTTTCTCCAGCAGTGGAGAGTTGTATATTATTGTATATCGTCTTGAATATCATTGGAATGTTATGGGCTGGATTTTCGGTGGGGTTCAGTTACGTAAATTGTTTTTTATTTATTTATTCTGCACCAGGTAAGGCTCACTAACTAAAAAGTAAATGCACTGCTCAAAAAAATTAAGGGAACACTTAAATCACACATCGGGTCTCAATGAATTAAATATATTAAAGGTCAAAAACAATACTGTACATTGTGTAATTCGTTGAGAACAAAATGATGTAGATGTAAACCAAAAACACCAACCGATTGAGGGGTGGATTCAAACTCACAACGAAAATCAAAGAAAACAATTGAAATCACAGGCTGTTCCAACTTGCGTGAATTTCATCACGTCAACTCATAATGTGACTCAGTAGTGTGTATGGCCTCCACGTGCCTGTATGTACTCCTCGACAACGTCTGGGCATGCTCCTGATGAGACGGTGGATGGTATCCTGGGGGATCTCCTCCCACACCTGGACCAGGGTATCACTGAGCTCCTGGACAGTCTGTAGCGCTACTTGGCGGCGCCGGATGCACCGATACATAACGTCCCAGAGGTTCTCAATTGGATTCAGGTCTGGGGAATGTGAGGGCCAGTCAATGGCATCAATGTCTTTGTCATCCAGGAACTGCCTACACTCACTGGCCACATGAGGCCGGGCGTTGTCCTGCACCAGGAGGAACCCAGAGCCCACTGCACCAGGGTAAGGTCTGACGATGGGTCAGAGGATTTCATCCTGCTACCTAACAGCAGTCAGGGTACCGTCGGCTAGCAGGATATGCCTCCCCAGACCATCGTTGACCCACCACCTAACCGGTCATGCTGGATGATGTTACAGGCAGCGTAACTTTCACCACGGCGTCTCCAGACTCTTTCACGTCTGTCACATGTGCTCAGTGTGAACCTGCTCTCATCTGTGAAGAGAACGGGGCGCCAATGGCAGACATGCCAATTCTGGTGTTCTCTGGTAAATGCCAATCAAGCTGCACGGTGCTGGGCTGTGAGCACAGGTCCTACTAGAGGACGTCGGATCCTCGTGTCACCCTCATGGAGTCTTTCTGACATTTTGGTCAGAAACATGCACACCAGTAGCCTGCTGTACCGGGAGACACAGCAAACCTTCTTGCGACGGCACGTATGGATGTGCCATCCTGGAGGAGCTGGAGTACCTGTGCTACCTGAATGGGATGCAGGTACCGCCTCATGCTACCAGTAGTGACAGGGACACTAGCAAAACGCCAAACTTGAAAATAATCAGTCAGGAAGGATAAGGAGAGCAATTGTCTGGCCACCACCTGCAGAAGCATTCCCTTTTTGGGGGTTGTCTTGCTGTTGTCCCTCCAGTGCACCTGTTGTCACTTACGTTTGCACCAAAACAGGTGACATTGATTCACTATCGCTTATGCTTCCTAACTGGTTAGATTGATATCCCTGTAGTTTAACTGACTTGGTGTAATAATGTGATGATTACGTGTTCCCTTAATTTTTTTTAAAACAGTGTAGATTTGGTTTGATTGCCTTTGTGTGGAATGCTGAGCTCCTGATTATTTTATCTGCTTTTTTTTTTTTTTTCTCCTGGAGTTTTCATGTCTCCAGATGCCATAGAGAAAGCCTAGTTGGCCCTTGGCCTGGATCCAGTACACGCAGGGGAAAACTCCTTCTACATGAGCGACAGCAGTTGGTTATCGACTTCAGTACACAATAATGTTGACTCAAGTCAAAGCCCTTAAGAATGGGGTTAACGTTTAATCAGTGACGAATTCCAGGTGTTTCCCAACATCAGAGGAGTAACGGCTGCTTCATTGAACCTGTTTGCCATGCGCACGTGTTTGATTCGGTCTCCACAACCAAACCTTTTTGTAGGTGGCTGGGTGAGGTTTTGCTCTGCAGGAGAGGCAGATGTTTAGAGTACTAGCTCTTCGGAACACGTCTTGTGACTCCCACCTTGTGCTGCCGTGATTTCTAGGTCAGGCGCTTGGAGGAAGGTCCAGGTCCTGCGAGCCTGCTCTGGCGCAGCTTGCCAGGGGAATAGAATGTTCTTGTTTGTCTATTTTGGCATGAATGGAGTGCGGCTGGGAGACAGTGCCGTGGGGGCTGCTCTCTGGGTTTTTAAAGGTCACGGTGCCTGGGGAATTTTGAGCTTCCTAAAGAAACTTAGCAAGTTCAAGCTGCTACCTATTTGCTCAGTTAGTGTTGTCCAGATTATTCGCTCTCTCTCTATACAAGCCTCATTTGGAGGGCGGGGTGTTTTCTGAAATTGCTTTAGATTTATAAGCTCTAATTTGAAACATTTAGAAAATGACCCGTTTTTAATCCATCTGTGACCAAATCCAAAATAAAAGCTAGTCGGAGGGATAAAGGAAATCATATCATGTAAAATGTTTTCCCCAAACATTTAGAAATACCATTACCAAGGTAGTTATCAAGCCAACATGTATTTTCCCGATATTCCTTTCACCAGAGCTGTTGTAAATCCTTGGTGTCATTTATCAAAACTGCTAATTCATTCATTTAAAGCTTAATTTAACCAGGTAGAGGCATTGAATGCATTCCTCCGTGGAAATAATTCTCAGAATATGCTTGATGTCTCTGCCTTGTAGGCCTAGGCCTTTCTGGTACTGTAAGTGTTAAGGGTTAACAGCTGTTAGAAAGCATTTGTTAATTAATGAGGTCATTTTCACTCCATTTCGTGTGAACACATACTGCTGTAAATGTTACATTAAACAGGTTGTGTCTTGGAATGTCCCCATAGCTGACTACAGTAAAACACAGAAACGCACACAAATAAGAAACCATGCTTTGAAGCAAAGTTCAGACTTTGTGACTGCTGTTATGGAATATGCTGTAAGCTAGGTGACTGCTTTTATTTGACTACGATTTCAGGCTTTTCAGGAAATGTTCTTTGTGAAAGTGTCTTGCAGTGGCACAGTGTAAAATGCTCAGCTGTCATAGAGGGATAGCTATTGACAGTTACTCTTATTTTCTTAAAATATGTAACTGCGGCCACAGCTTGTGAAGTTCGCCCTGCCTCTCGCCATCCTAACGTCAGTGTGAAGTGGGAGCCTCTGTAGGTTTGGAACAGCCTCAGTTTGTAGAGTATGTTCTATCCTATTTTCTCTGCCCTTCTCTTTCTCCTTCACTCCACTTCAGTGTGTTCCATGAGCACTGGCTAAATGGCGTACCTTGCTTTTTTGTGATCCAACTCTATTGAGCATTGTCGTGGCTGGCTACGCCACTGAGTGGCCTAGTTTTCCATCTCTTTGATGGTGTAGTCATAGAGGCCTGTACATCTACAAAGTTCACTTGTCACAGCCCCGTTGTAACTTTGGGGAGCGGCTGGCAAGCCAGTTAGAGAAACTTACAAATGCAGGTCTATAGGGGAGAGACGGTAAGACAGGGCTCGCTAGCTGCCTCTGTAGTTTTTTAGTCTCTTTTCTGTGTGGCTATTTTATAAGAGGAGCATCCAGTGGTAGCAAGATACATCATTCTGTTTACCAATACACTGTTACCTAACTAGGTATACAAGGAAATTCTTCTACACCATAAAATCTAGAAAAAAAACTGTAAAGCTAAACTATAAAGCTTTGATTCAAGTATTTTATAAGAAGCCAAAATCTACAGACTATGGCTGCTCTGGCATAATTATATATTAGAAGTTTGAGCAGTTCAAATGTAATTTTTAATGTGTTTTTGAAAATTTACGACATAAATCCTTTCTACACATCCACAGCTGTGCCAACATTCATGATATACCGTGCCCTACTTTTTCCTCTTTGGCCAAACACTTCAGGTTCTAGGGGACACTCAGACCTCCCTCTGGTCGGACCAGTGATTGACAGCGAGAGAGCGCTTATGTAACCAGGCTATTCCCTTCATGTGCAGATTTTGCTGCCGGACAAAAGGGAACAGTGGTTTTTTCCCCCCTGTATTTGTTTATTTCCCACTTTTGGTTCACCTCCTAGAAGAAGTGCTGATTGCCATCTACGCAGTAACATGCCCTCAAACGGCACAGCCACTCAAAACCGTCGGGGGGGGGGGGGGGGGGGGGGGGGGGGGGGGGGGGGGGGGGGGGGGGGG
>JAOYSI010056323.1:0-24694 GCA_025775065.1 Hiodon alosoides
TATATATATGTATCTATATTTCAGTAACAGTATTCCATAAAAAAAAAAATAATAATAATAACAAAAGCAACAAAATAATATAATAATAATAATAATAATAATAATAACAACAACAATAAAATGTGTTCATTTGCTGATTTTGGCTTAACAGGACGCAGTGTTTGACACTACCGCCCGCCTGGTTTTATCCCAAAAAGCAGCTGTCTGACTGATAGTTTTGGGTTTTTGCGGTAAAATCACGGGGTTATTTTGTGAGTGAGATGTCTGTATTTAACGCAGTATCCCACCATTTGCTTATGATAATGAAATATAATTTTTTTAATTTTATTTCTGAATGAATCGTTTGTATGATACTGTTGTACGTTTTATCTCGGTATTAGTCCATATTAGTAATATGTTAAAAACGGTATAAACGTCACAGAGTTATTTTTAATAATTAAACAACGTAATGGACGAATAATAAAAAAAGAATGCAAGGCACTACGTGGTTCACAAGAAGATATAATATGGAATGGAATTTTTTATTTTATTTATTATCGTTTACTCAGATTAGGCCTACATCATTTGAGTGTCAGCATTTCCTTAACATAACTGTCTGGTCTATTTTCTAGCACTAATTACCTGTTTATGAGTGCAGTTAAGCCAGTGAACGGTGGACCTTCTGCAGAGGAGAAAAATTACACATAGCCTAAATACATAAATAAATTTGTCGGTTATACATTTTCCTCTAAGATGATTATATGTATATATATATATATATATATATATATATATATATACAATAAATAACTATTTTATTAGTAGTAGTATTGCTAATAAAACATATTCAAGTTAATGTTAAATACAAATATTTATAGGGCACTAACTTAACTTGAGAGGCGAAATGCAGATCGCTTACACATCGTACGGCAATAGGACTCCGCTGAAGAGGAACAATTTTCTTGCCCTGCGTTTCCACACATCTTGAGAAGGATGCCGGCTACACTTACCGTTGGTCCGCACAACAATAATAGTTATATTGCTATTATTATCTTTAAAAATATTTAAACAAAAAATTCAGAAAGGCATATATACGATTTAATCTCCACCGTGATGTGATACTTCATCTAACGATCCAAATATAAAGGCATGAAGTAAAGAAATAAAATAACATCATAAAAAGAAAAATCAGGATTGAAGAAATTGGTGATGTGTTGATCGTTCTTTACTCAAGTTTAACCACTTGATGGAAAGTCAAATTCCCAATAAACCTCACGTTTAGTCCACTTCACATTAGTTGGTGTCAATCCACTGGACCGTCTTTGGCGACCCACCCGAACTTGTGCGCATTTTTTTTTCCTCCTAGGAGACTAAGCGAGTGCTCCAGTGGGTGTGTTTTTGCCTGATTTTAGGGTGTGTGCTTTAAGCAAGTCTAAACCGTAAAAGTAACTGTTTTAATGTAGTTAAAGTTACGTTGATATCTCGGGATCGCTGCCAGTCTTTTAATTTCTGAGATTCTCTTTGTTTTCACTAGGTCAGTAAAGTCCGGTTATAAAAATCTCCCTCGCACAAAATATATATAATGTAAGTGAAACCGAACATGAATAAACATAAACATAAATGTTTATTCAATATAAGAGATAAATTACTGTTATTGCGAAATACAACATATTGTTACTAACATTTCAGACCAAGTTGCTATATATATATTCCTCTAGTTATTCACCCAATGCAATTATAACAATGACCTAAACATAAGGATGTGTTCATTTGTAAATGATGAGATGGTGCAGTTGAAGTGAACTTTTGAGATTTTTTCCCACGAGTTGTTTCACCCACCTAATCCATCTTTTACACAGTACACAATGACACGAGAACAGTCCTCCTGGCAGGGAATATGGAACCGGACAGCAACGCTGAAAAAATCGACCAGAAATCGACTATAATCGTATTTTCAGTACAGTTTTTAAATATTGTTTTATCGTTTCTAATGAATTAAATTGTCGGTAACATAAATTCGATTTTAGCATGTTTAAACATTAAGTATGCTCCAGGGATAATACAAAAAAAAAAATCACATTCAAACACAACGTCGTGCATCAACAATGCTAAAAAAACAAAAACATTTTCCATGTATTTTACTTTCCCCTAAAATGATAGATTGTGGGTCATTGATTAGCAAATTGATCTATATAGAAAAATTAATTAATATAAACTTTATTGATTGAGAAATTAATTAGAAGGTTATAATAGTACTGCTTTCCAAGACCGACTGAAGCACTGAAATCGAAAATATCGACCTCTTAAAAAAATGAACTAATGCTAAACTGAAAGAAAAACTTTGTCTCAAGGAACTGAATGACCTTCCCCTATTATTTTAGAGAGGAACGGAGTCCCTAAGCCTGATACCCTAACGTACCTTCATCTGGAGAAAAGAATGAAAGGCGCTTTTCCCACGTGAACAAGGGAATGTAACAAGATCAGAAAAGACAGCTACTATGCAATCTTCTGCCTCTGGCAATAATCAGCAGCTACTTTTATTTCAACAACTTACTGATTAGCTGTTGTCATTATGTCTAATTCGAAAAATGTCAAATTTTATTTTTTTTATTTTTTTTAAATGATTTCAATGGATGACAGAAAGTCTATACATGATTTTGGGACAACCATGAAGGCAGGGCGTGATGCGGCCCTGAGGCAAAGAATTTTATACAATGGCTAAAATGTTAAAGAAAGAATACAAATTTTACCAAAATTTCTCTACCCTTCCTCATTTTCAGAATAGTGTAGTTCCTTGATTTGTTTAATTTAAACTGCACCTTTTTAAAATTGTATGGTTTAAAATGGCAGTAAATGAAGGCAGACACAGAAAGACACCACTACCTGACAACAAAACAGCATACATGTGCGGGAGCCAAGGAGAGGTGGTATGCTTGGCACTGGTGTCTGGCATGACCTACCTCTGATCCTGTCTTACTCAGCCGAAAAGGAACACTATATTGTAGTCCAGTTGAAGATGTTTATATAACTTTGCACATGCAATATAACAAGTTATAAGAAGTTTTAAGTTACAAAATAAGTAACTATAACTATAATATTTTTATTATAAAAATGTACTTACCAAAGTCTGGCTTGCCTTAGTTGTTACACTGCTTCCATGCGAGAGGAAACAAAAAATGCTAAGTGGGTGAAGAGCGATTTTATCCAGGAAACTTACGGCCATTTTAGACTGGAGGTTATGTGGCGACAATATAAAAGGGTCGCGTTTTGTGTATGGAGGGAGGGAGAGTGAGTGGCTTGGTGTGAATTATGCAACATGCTTGTTCAGCTGTTGAATTAAGCTGATTGGTTTAAAAAAAAAAAGTTTTCAGTATCTCTTTTGTTTCTTCTTTGTCTCTGTATTTGTCACTGTATTTGAATAATTTATTAGATAACCTGAGCACGTAGTTGAAGTACAATATATCTGTTTTTTTTTTCTTATTCTACCAGTTGCATACTGTCCAAGGATCATGACAGCATACGCCAAGGGAAAACTCAATCAGGAAAGAGGAACAGAGTTCAAAGCTCACTGACAGGGATAGACAGAAATTCAACAGTAGTTGCCAAAAACTAACAAAAAAACGACCACACAACTGAATCACACTTTTGTGACCCAACAAAAAAACAACAAAAACGGTATATCATGAGCTTCACAAAGCAGAGATTGTTGGTAGGGCTGCCTTTCAGAAACTGCTTGTAACAACGGCCACTGCACAGCAACACATAACCGGGTATACTGAGAAGCGTAAAACAGCAACATGAAACCTAGACTTCAGAGCAGCATAAAACAGTAATATGCATCTTTTACTATTTTTGCAAAATCTGGAAAGGAGAAAACCAAAGGAAGCCTTCAGCCTATACTGTCAGTTTTAAACTTTTAAACATACTGAAAGATCTGTTATACAAACCACAATTCACAAAAAGCTGGGACAATATGTGAAATGTAAAAAAACAAAAAATATAAATTGATGATTAGCAAATCCTTTTTGAGCTGTATTCAATTGAGAACAGTACAAAGACAAGAAAACGAATGTTTAACCCCATCAACTGGATTTTTTTTGTTGTAAATAAACACTCATTCTAAATGTCATGCCTGCAACACTTTCAAAAAAATTGGGCATGTTTATGACACAGTAACTTTCCTTTTAACAACATTCAGCAATCATTTGGAAAGGACACTAATGTTTGTAGTTTTGAAAGTGGAAATTATTCCCATTCTTGCTTGATATAAGACTTCAATAAGACAACTGTTCAATAGTATGAGGTCTCCGCTGTAGTATTTTGTGCTTCATAATGTGCCTCACATTTTCAATTGGAGTCAGGTCTGGACTGCAGGCAGGCCAGTCGAACAACCATACTCTTTGACTAAGAAGCCACGGTGTTGTTACATGTGCAGATTATGGCTTGCTGTTGTCTTGCTGAAATAAGCAGGGACTTCCATGAAAAAGACGTTGTCCAGCTGGCAGCTGCTCCAAAATGTGCATGTACACGTTAGCATTAATGTAGCCTTCACAGACATGCAAGGCCACTAACACACCCCCATACCATGCCAGACGATGGCCTTCAAACTTTGCATTATTTATCGGGATGGCCCTTTTCCTCTTTGGCCCTGTGAACACGATGTCCATTATTTCCAAAAACAGACCTCAGACTTGTCAGACCACAGCACACTTTTCCACTTTGCGGCACTCCATCTCAGATGCAAGAGAAGTCGGCGGTGTTTCTGCCGGTTGTTGATATTTGGCTTCCACTTTGAGCAGTAAAGTATTAACTTCCGTTTGAAGATACAGTGACAAGATATGTTTACCGACAACGGTTTTCTGAAGTATTCCCTAGCCTAGACTATATTCAGTGTAGATGCGTACCATTTTTAAAGGCAGTGCTGTCTGAGGGCTAAGATTCATCTGGATTCTCTGAACCTTTTAATAATTTTATGTACTGTAGATGTTTGCTCTCAAAGATTTGTGCATGTGGTGAACTTTGAACCATCCTTGCGTGTAAACGACCAATGCTCATTTGAGGACGTTTCCAGTCTTACATTTCCCCTGTCCTGACTTTTTTGAAACGTGTTGCAGGCATCAAATTTGAGTGTGTATATAGAATGAGTGCATATTTACAAAAAAGCTATAAAGTTAAAGGTAAAAAATTCATTATCTTGTCTTTGGACTGTTTTCAATTGAATACAGGTAAAACCAAAATTTGCAAGTCATTGATTTAATATTTTTTTCATACATTGTCCCACTTTTTTGGAATTGAGGTTTGTAATATGGGCAGCCATTTTGGGGTCACTGTGTATGATTATTACTCTGCCTGGTGGAAGGAATACCAGACCATTTTTGGTGACCAGGAGCACCCTACCATGCAAATAGTATTTACTTAGTTCCCATATTATATCCCAACTTGAAAATGTTAGGAAAACGCAACATACAGTTTCCTCAAGAATTTCTGGCACCCTACATGAATATGAACAAAGTAGGCTGTGAAGAAATGCCATTGTTGTTCATCTGCTTGATCTTACACTAAAAATATGTGATAAGTTTAACCTTTAATTGAGTTAAAATTGTTCAAAGAACTTATTTTTTCATCAAGAATTGTCACAATTATTGGCACCTGTAGGAATGATCTAATAGATGTATATTATGATTAATATTTTACTTTTTACAATGTCCAGGAAGAGTAAAATCCAAAGCATACGTTAAAATCCACATGAACACAAAATTGGGGTGAGAGTCCACCAGTGAGGACCTAGGACTGTGAAAGATCTAAGGACTTTCTGTATAGATTAATGATCTCAGATAATTTCCTACGTGTTCTCTTACCTCATAAATCATTATAGGAAACACCTCATTGAGAGGGTGCAAAGTGCTAAATGCAGGGGTGTCAATAACCCTTCAGGACATTCTATAATTTCTTCACAAATAAACTAAAAAAAACTCTTGAATGGTTGCCCATCGGTGTCTCTCTTGAATTTTTAGGTATGTACGTTTAGCCTTATCGAGGAGAGTCCACATGGATGCAGAGATAAAGAACATCTGGCACACCTTTTCTTGGAATGCTCTGTGGTCAGGCAGGTCTTGGGCATTGTTGTTTCTTCTGTCTCACTCAGTAGGCTGTTACCAAGATCCTCCCTGTCTGCTGAGAGTATCCTCAACAGACCTGCAGGGGGATGCTCTATGATACAATCACAACACAGTGGAGGATTGTTAACACCATCAAACATGTCTTGCGGGAGATGAGGAACATCAGGGTCTACCAATAACTGTCCGATGGATATCCAAGACACAGCCCTGATGGAGTTTAAAGAGAATGAAAGGAGAGTGAGGGAAATATTGGGAGTGGACAGAATATTCGGTGGTGTAACCTTCCAAAGCATGGCCACTGCTCTGGACAAATCAAGTCATTAAACTGAGGAACTTTTCAGCAAGTTGAAAATATGTATTCATTCATTAATTTTCTTTTTTTCTCCCTTTACTTTCTGCTGATATAAAATGTTTCCTTGTGTTATTGGTGTCACTAGTAGCTGTGGAAAAAGTTAAAAGCATAATTACAAATTACTTTAAAGTGTACATCTGTACATTTAAAAATTGTTTTGTATTAAGAAATCAATGATGATTAATCCAAATAATGCGAATGACGAATTTCTTGAAATTTGTCACCGAAGAGAAGCCACCAACCCGATACAATATTATGAGAACTTTACTATATCAGTTCATGACAAGTTAAGTTGGGCTGAGAGGCATTTTCTCACATCGTGTAATCATATACTACATTTAAATCCACTTTAAAGGATTAGTAGGGTTTATAAAACAACTCCGTCCATGTCCGCATCACAGTCGTGCCAATAATTGCAACAACAGACACTCCCCTTGTTTTATATGGCAAAAATGTTCTATTGGTCATTCTGTTAAGTATTGTAAATCATTTGTTAATACTTGACAAGAAGATACTGGTTGATATGTGGTATAAAGATAATTTTCTGTTTCAATGTTCACAATCTCCAGCCCCCAACTTTTCAGACTGGAAGACAAATGTGTGTCTCTAAAACCACAAATCTTTAAATAAATCTGTTTATGTGGTGTGAACATGTTAGACCGAAAAGTAAGGAGCTGAAAAGAGACTTTATTATGGTTGCCATTGATTCTCCTTTGCTAAGAGAGTGAGAGAGTAAAACCGAGATAAAGATAAAGCTATAATTTTTTCAGCAGTGGGTTCTACTATGTATTATTATTCATGTTGCTAATGAGAGGTTCACAATGAAATGAGCACATTATCTGGTTAAATTTCTGACTTTTGGATTAATAAGGTAGTGAAAGGTTTTCCAATGGCTCTGCAATATCTGTGTGTAATAACATGGAGAGGAAAATATATTGCCATCTCAATGTAGGCCCATTCGCTGTGGTTAGAACTTAATGGGGTGAAAATGACATCATCTGGTACTATGTACTGGCTTCTCCCTACTCCTTGAAATGCACTGCCATTACAGCACATGTTTAAGATGAAGTTAGGTTCTCTTTTAACCTCTTTTAATGTTTCTCTTTAAACGATTCCATATTGTGGTAGGTTTTTGGTTTACAAAATGCACTTTGAATGTAATTGAGGTTTTTGAGATGACATGTGCTTTGGATAGCAATGGTTGATAGAAACAGATGAGAGAAACAGATGAGCAATAGAGCAATCTAAAGCCATCACATTGATATTGATAATATTTACATAAATAAAGAAGAAAAATAAAAACAATGGATTATCTTATGGTGATTTAAACTTATCAAGGGGCCTGCTGAGTGGTTCAGTTGGTAAAGTGCATGCGGGGGACCAATGATTTGCTGGTTCAAATTTGGATCATATAATTTGCTGGCTGTGGCCAAAACTCCGGAGTAGTAGCACACAGTTAGAGGAGTATCACTTAGGGGTCATGTTGGCATAAGTATACTTGCTACCTGCAGCAATGCATGACATCTGCAAGCTAGCAATGCTGATGGAGAGACATGCCTCTCCTCCAGCTGTTGAATGGAAGCATTCAAAATTTTACATAAAAATAAATGTGCTCTCAGAATAATTCTATATACATAAAACACCAATGTGCTCCTTGGAGAATGCATCATTTCTCAAAATAGTAACCTGTCAATGCTCAATCAGGAGACATAAGTAAAATGCAAGTTTGCATGCATACTCACAAACTTATTGAACATTTTACACTTATTGAACATTGAACAAAAGTCTAACATACGTATACTGGGGTAATTTACATAGAGCTAACCTAGTACCAGGCCTTTTTAATGGTATAAAGTCAAAAAGATCGTATCTGCTCTCTGAAGATCAGCTGTCTAAACATAGTTTAAATGAATCAAGGTGTGATAAAGGTCTATTGACTAAAGGTAAGTTGACATTGGTATCTTTCCACAATAATGCCACCATGCTTGTGTTATTTGGGGACCAAGCAGCACACTCATTGGGGGACAGTCCCGTGATCCTTTTCACCAAGTTTCATATCTGCCCCTTGAGCACACCAATGGGTCAAAGTTGGTGGTACATTTACACAAGTAACTTATATTAACCGTATGCCCGATTTTCAAAAATGAGGTATCTTTGGATTCCTTGGATGACGCCGAGTTCATACCTGGATAATCAAAAAAGGCCTTAAACCCCCATATTTCTTTTCAACAAAAAAGGAACTTAATGAGGTTGAAGAGTGAATAATCCCCAACTCCAGGGCCTCATTTATATAGCTCTCCATAGCCTGTGAGTCAGTCAGAGAAATGGTGTATATACGCCCCTTGGGAGGCAATGTTCTAGAGAGCAGATCAATGGCAAAGTCTTACGGTTGATGAGAAGGTAGACTGGAGGCCTTGGATTTGCTAAAAACTGACTGAGTCCTGGTATTCAGGAGGACTCTCTGGGGGAGCTGATGGAGATGGGCTTTTGAAGTGGGTTGTATGTGGCACTTCAGTTAAGAAGTTTGGTTAACATTTTGCTGAAACATTAGGCCACATTACAGCATGAGTATAAACATAAAAGTCAAAATCATCGAAGGCTTGCCTATTTTGTACAATAACCCACAGTTAAAAATTCTAAGAAACAAAAATATTATTGGTTATTTTCGGTTTATCGTCCCAGCTCTTGCTGTTAAGCATGAATGTATCATAGCAGTTCACCTCTACTTAACAAAATACACAAAATAACCTAACAAGTTTGTTTTCTATTGTTTTATTAAACATCAGGAATGACACAGACACAGAGTTCCAATCTGAGCGGCCAGTGTGCAGTGCCTTTGTGAAACTATGGACTTGGGGCTTGCTTTCCCCTCTCCTCTTTATGTGACAGGACCAATTGGCCGATTAACCAAAAATCTTCTAGGGAGCACGTTCGCCGTAATATCTGTAAATTAACTTAATTAAAAAGGGATGAAGAGGATGTAATCCTTGGGGAATGACTGTGAATGACAATGCAAATATTTATTATTGTTCTTATTCTTATATATTAGATATAATAAAGAAGCTCAAACTAAAATAAATAGCCTGCACATAATTTCAGTAATTGTAATACAATTTGAGAATGTTATGAGAAATGAAAACAAAGTGTTCTATTAAGAAAAGAAAAAAAAGCCTAGTAAAAAAATAAAATAATTTTTTTACCAGAATTTTTTCTCCTAAACAGCTGGTTTACAAACATCAGTTAACCAGAGCTCCAACGTGCCACAGACTCATTTGGACCGACCAGGCAACAGCTGAAAGGGCATTCTCCAGCAATGAGCAATCTGACAATCCAGATTCCTTTTGGGAATCAGCATTCCCCACATTTATTCTAATATTTACTGACCCCACATTTTTTCCTGGAAAAGAAGCAAGACGTGTGGTAAAACATGTTTCTAGAAATGGTAAGTTTTCGTAGCCTGAAAGATGATAGCGAATATTTTGCTTCTGTAATACCTTCGGAAGACTATTTTTTGAATCAGGGAGAGGTTTTTATAAATGCTTATTCAAATAGTCACATGCATCACTGTACCTTTATATAAACCATTTCAATTGAGAAAACAGATTTACAACAAACTATTCTTAAATGAAGATCTAAACTTCTTCCAAGACAATCTAAATTGATGGGAAATTTAAAATTGAGTTGCTTAGCAGACAACTTTATTCAAAGCAACTTATCCACTTTCCGAGCTGGATATTAACTGAACAATTCAAGTACCTTGCCAAGGGTACAACGGTTGAGGTGAAACTTGAACCAGCAACCTTCTAGTTGCCAACAAGCCTGTCACCTTAACCACTACACCACCAACTCCGTTTCTGATATTCCATACAAGTAGGGACTATATTTTTATTTCCTTTCCCAAATTACATTTAATCATTCCCCTAATGATGAAGTGTTTTTGGGTCATAATCTGGC
Source organism: Hiodon alosoides (assembly GCA_025775065.1). Classification (NCBI taxonomy): domain Eukaryota; kingdom Metazoa; phylum Chordata; class Actinopteri; order Hiodontiformes; family Hiodontidae; genus Hiodon; species Hiodon alosoides. The sequence continues at coordinate 10,405 of JAOYSI010056323.1, forward strand.
TGTAAACTGAAGTTTGGACCCGTAGGCCTTGCAACGCTTGTGAATTAAACATTGCACGTACTTTTCTTTAGTTAATATATTATACATTTCCAACCACTGTGCCAACTACTTGAATAGTCATAAGATAAAAATTCTAGCATGGGGGTGATGTCATGACTGTATCTCTTTATCTCTGTTTCCCCTCTATTGTTTATTATTAAACCTTTTTTGTTAACTAGTTTGTTGTCTTTGGAGTTCTGTCCCACACTCTCTCACCGCAGCATTAAACAGCAATGTATGCAGACACACCCATATGAAATTAACCTCCCCTCTTCTTCCCTAGACGTGGCACCTGGGGTAATTCTTAACACTGACCCTAACACTAAACACGTATGATCCTAACACTAAAACTAACCCTAACAGTAAATATTTCTGACCCTAACCATAATGCAAACACTAACCGTAACACTAAATACTTTCTGACCATAACCATAACGCAAACACTAACCTTAACCCTAGCGCAAACACAAATGCTAAATTCTCCTGGCAACACCACAGACGCTCTTGTTTTATTTGACTCTTCTCATCATCTACCTGTGCTGGTGTTAGAACAGTACAGGGACTGAAAGTAGCCACATGACGCCTCCTGTATGATCTCATGTCAGATGAATTGCTTTATGGTCATTCTCTCCAACGTTCTCCGATTTTCTGAGACGCTCTACAAGGGTCACGTTCTCTTTTCCTCCGTCGGCAGACTCAGTGTTGCAGTAAGCACAGCTTTGCTATGGGAATGTCCTCTGTGAGGACATTATGCATTTGATTTAGGGAGTGCTGCATAGTTGAAAATAAATGCCTGTGGGGCACATCAGGTGCAGGTGCGATTTGTTTCAATCTCTAATGCAGGCGTGATAAATATTGCTTAAGTATAAAACGGGTCTGATTTTCCCTCTGCCTGGTTTGGGAGCATTGAGGACACACTGATATTTCCTATAATTTTATTCCTGTTGCACATTCATCCTTTGATGTCTATTAGCACTATTCAGACCGTGCATTTTTCCATTATATGACAGCAAGGAAGTTAGACATTTTTTAACGTTACAGAAGAAACACTTATCCTTGAATTGGATCAAAGAGATAACAAGGCTAAAAATGTAAATCCATCTTTGTCACATTGGAGTCCAGGACAGCTTTTTGCTACGCTACATTCACTCTCATGGACATTGACAGGGTACCTAACAAAGAGGTTTCGTAGCAGCACGCTTACTATAGTGACACAATTGTTAGTTGACTCTGAAGCGATGTAACACTCCAGTACCTCTGGTTAGCTGGATGCACTTCCTATATAGTTATGTACCATGTTGTGTGCATCACTCATAGGATTCTAATATTACTGTATGTTCCTGCTTATCAAATGCAACCGTTACACTTGCGTCATGCAAGAGGATTCTGGGGAACTGGACTTTTGACCAGGAGACTACAGTGACTAAATCATATCTAGCCAAAAGGTAACATCAAATATGTGGCTGAAGAGAGAAATAGAGAACAGGAGCCACATGCCAGGGAGATTCAGCGTCACCTGGAGGTAGGAAAAATCCAGCGAGCAGTCTTGACTCCCTCACATCCCCACCTGCATTCCTGTCGCTTTAGTAACGTGAAGATATTTCTGATGTAGTGATGTGAGAACTGACATACAAATTATGAAAAGAAAGAAAAGATACTGCAGAAAGCCTAAAGGAATGGCAGCTATGTAGTGTTCTTCTGGCACCAAATAATAGGGCTCTCCCTTACATCAGTGCACAATCCACCCATCCATTGCTTTGCAACAGCTGTTTCTGCAATAGAGAAACAGCCTTTCTTCATCTGATTCTGTCCGTGAAAGCTGACTACTTACAGACAGACAAAGAAATAAGTTGAAATACAGAAACACGCCTTGTTTTTCTATGGTTTTCCACCCCCAACTGGGACAGAATATACCTTCTGGCCAGCTGTCCTGGCAGAATGGAATGAACGTCTTCGCAGTGGGCTGGCAGCCTTGGCCCACTTTGTCATGCCGCCATGCCCGTCTGCGGCGTAGGTTGGCAGGAGCTGGATGCGTCATCTGTTTGGCCGTGGAATTGGTGCCTGGAACCCTGGAGAACTTTGGCCAGAGCCCCCCCCCCACCAGAGCCCTCTCCATAGGACTAGGCTTCTGAGTTGGTCAGCTGCACCTGTTCATCACACAATATTCTATTGTTGGCACCTGCCAGTTACTCGAGGAACCTGAGTAATTGGCCTGAAAACAGGCCTTACGTAATCATCTCACACCCCATTTATATAACCATCCCTGCACCCACTAACCAGCCCCATATGGAAATAGCACTGACCATTTACTGACTAAAACTGAAAACTCTTATAGGGCTGTCATTGGACCTTAAAACAGAGACAGAAATCTTTTTACAGATGATTCTAATACCATACATATGTTTGAACTTATATACAGAAAATGTATCTGAACCAGAGCATCTGAAAAAGAATAAATGTAGATGAAAGAATGCGCTTACATGGGGCTGTGACTCTTTCATTTCTGTCCACTATGAATAATGCAGCCCACGCTAGGCACACCTCTGGACCATGCTATGTACACCTCAGGACGACATTTTGTGGGTGGTAATTATAAAAGTTTTTTCTGTCTGGTGGATAAATTTTGCCGTGGCCTTGTAGAAAATACATTCACTTTCCAAAAAGGGGTCTTTTATAAAGTCACTTTTGTTCCAAGTGTGCATGCTTCATCTAAAAGGTCATAAACTCAGTCTCGATCTCACCATACTACTGTGATATGATGGAGACTCATCATAATCAATCAGCATGAAGAGTAGTGAAGTAATGCTCTATTAATACTGCATTCACATTCGCTTTAGTGTGGAGATAAAATGAGGATTGTTTCTGTTGAACTCTGATCTGATCTGATACCTTCACACAAACAAACACAAAGTCTTCCATTTTAAATTTTTTATTTATCACACAATAATTCTGAAACAAAAATAAAATGCCTCGGCATGCCCTGTAGTGGCTCATAGAGTGGCCGGAAGGAAGCAGGCTGGGTTCTGGGGTTCCGCACTCCTCTCCCTCCCGCTGTCTGCCATATCACATTACCATGTGTGGTCCTGGCCAGACACCAACCCGTCCTGGCGCCCGTCATGAATTGATTTGATATGTCTCAAGAACTGGAAGTTTGAGAATTTATCTGCATTAACTGGCCAGCTTATTAGGAACACTACACCATTCACAAAAATGTATCGCTCCTACAGAAAGCGGGCATTCAGCTCGATTGAACGTTAGAATGGGCAAAACCATAGAACCTAAGAAACTTATAAATGTATATAAAATCATGATCATCGGTGCAGGAGATCTCAGAAGCGGCTCCTGGGCTTATCATGCATGATATTGTTTAAGGTTTGACGAATCCCAGCTCCCCTTGTGTCATGACGATGAATGAAAAACTGGTAAAGCCAGATTAAGGGATGGTTAGGGTTAGGAATGGTTTGATCATATGTCTTCTTTGCATCTTTGTTGTCATTTTACATGCCTTTTGATTTTTTTTTTTTTTAAAGCTGATCCTGATTTGCTGAACATGGTTCTTTGTTTTTAATGATTCAGTCACGACAATGTTCAACTTACCCCAAAGGCCGACTCACAATATCCAGCCTTTTGTAGGCCATTGCTTAGTGTATGGCAAGCGGCTGTTTGGAATGGCCACGGCCGCCTGCCCCCACTTTGTTCCAAAAGGAGGAGAATGTTATATGTATTGCAACTCTCCCTGATGGGTTAAGCCAAGCTTTCATTGCATCAAAGCAATGATTACGGAGAGGCACTAGCTGCACCGTTGCCATTCCACATTGCCCTCTGATTGCTCGCTGTTATGCCATCGTGGTTCACGTTTGGCCCATGATTAGCTGCTGGCACACCATCACAGTGGACCAGTGGGCTTGTCTGGAGTTCTATGGCCAGGGAAGCTGGAGAAACTGCTTGGTGTTAAACACAGCACCATAATGGGCAACCTCTGAAGACTAAGGATATGTTCAGAGCTTCACACTTCACGTTTCCTGCTCACGCAGAGAATGGATTGGTGGAGGCTTCATGGGCTGTTCACCGCAGTTTATGAATCAGTGTGCAGGGGCTGATTCGGGGTAATGCTGATGTTCCTTCAAACATCTAAATGACATGCAAAAACACAGTGAATACATTAAAACACATTTTTATAGAAAGTGAATAGTAAAAGACTTTGAGTAAAGACTTTGACGATATTAGGAAATATTCTTCCAATATCCCCATGTCATGAGCACTTCTCAGTTGGGCCAGTGTTTTCTGGCAATGAAATTTTATATTTTTAGGTCCTGAACCAAAGATTCTACAGTATCTCTGGCTGTATGAGTTTTAACAGCAAAGACTACAACATTTTAGAGGTCTAACTGAAAATAGACCTCTAATATTAACAACATGGCAATATTATTTGTTGAATCATCTCCTTAAAAATTTTCAGCAATTAGATACTTAACGGATCTAATAGAAGTGCAAGTAGGGACATCTGGAAAAATAATCTGGTAATTTCTGAAAAAACAACCATGGTAATGTTATTTTAAAATGTCTCCTGACCACTGCAATGCAGTAAATACAGATTTCTCCAGGTCACTGCAATGCTTTTCATACAAATGTCCTCTGGTCACTGCAGTGCAGTAAATACAGATTTCCCCCTGATCACTGCTCTCCATGCAGCATCTTAGCATATCCGTACTTTGTTGTCCCACCATGAGAAAAAAATAGGAGTTGAGTAAATTTTGCTTGCGCGAAAGGTGTGGGCCACTTACATGAAAGGAATCCCCCCCCCCCCCAAAAAAAAAAAATATCCACCAATGTCCAGTCTTTATCTATGCAACGAACCACATACATATGAACTAGTTCACTATAAAGATGAACATGTTCTCCTTCAACTACGTTCAACTCCTCTCATAACCAATGGACATGGTGTGGTGTTGATAACAACAAACAGATCAAAGAGGAATGCAAACAGCTTTCTTAGAAATATATATATCTTTTTTTAATCCCATGTGAACTCTACCCTTGTTTATTATTGTCTTTAACAAACAGTTAAATATGTTAATAAACATGCTACTTGTTGGATGAGAAAAGTGCTTCACATTGAAATCATGACAAAAAAATTAGGCCTGGGAGGCCTTGATCAAAGTTGTTTTTTATTAGCACTGAGGTTAGAAGTCAGAATTTAGACATGTCATACCGTAAAGGTGCTGATGCCTGATATGCTTAATAATTGCTGACAAAATAAATATATATCTAATACATTTCTTGGTCAGATTTCTGCAGTTTTTGACTAATAACACTAGTGGGAAGTCCTCCACAGCTGTTTGGTTTTCCCTAACGCTAACCATAACGGTGACCATGACTCTAACCGTAACCCTTACTACGACCCTAACTGTAACCATGACTCCAACCCTAACTCGATTCTCCCTATGTGTGCTGCACAGTTCATGGATGATGTTTAGGCAGAACATTTTGGGAAGATCCTTTTACATGCTCCTGGGTGGCAAGGTCCCAAGCCACTACTAGTGACCCATTACCCTGGCAGGGTATTTGGCAGCCCATGGAGCCGTCACATTGGGAACAAACTTATATTCTCTTTGGCCTGAAACATTTCTCATGAGTTGGCCAAAGATTATTTTTCAGCCAAGCCTCTTGGTGACAGGAAGTGTGGGCTTCAGCCAGCTCAGCTAACGGGCAAGAAAGGGCGGATTGCCACAATAGCCCAGTGCGGCAAGGCTAAATACAGTAGTCTATTTCACACCCAGGAGGATAGATTTTGCTTAAGTGAACCTATGTATTAAAGATTCTAAAGGGGAGAAAAGAAATACTAAAACAGGGTCAAGGTTTATTCCACAGAAAGGTATCTATGGATCGCAAAGAATATTTATCACGCTTAATATTGGTATGGACCAAGCACTAAGGGAGGTTCTCTACTTCTCAATCCTGAATAGCTTTTAAAATGACTTCATTATTAGTGCTATGCATGCTGGTAAGTGCTTGACATGCAGACAAATTAGCATCAGGACCAAATAATGTAACACCACACCTTTAACTTGATGATTTACTCACTAAATTGCCTGTTCCTGTTTATTAGATTAGGTACAGATTATGCTAGATTATGCTTTTCATACAAATGTCCTCTGGTCACTGCAGTGCAGTAAATACAGATTTCCCCCTGATCACTGCTCTCCATGCAGCATCTTAGCATATCCGTACTTTGTTGTCCCACCATGAGAAAAAAATAGGAGTTGAGTAAATTTTGCTTGCGCGAATAGCTTGTTAAATCTATGTTCACCCGCAATTGATTTTTAGCAATACAGTTGTTAAAAGCAATCCGGTTGATATATTCTATGTTCTAAAAAAACAGGAAAAGATAATTAAATATAGATCCTTAAAAGGAGAGCAGAATAAATGAATACATAAACAAATAAATACTTAGAATGTAACAGTCAGTAAATGAGATATGTGTCCTTGACACCAGTTGTCTCCAACACAAACAATACAAACAATAATTTCTGTGAGTACACTAACAGTGTACTCACAGTACAATGCCAGTGTCCATTTTCGAACAATCACTGACTATGTTCACTTCACTAGGTATACCTTACCGTTTGCTTGTAGCTCTCTTAACACTGGCCGCAGAAAGCTAATTGACCAAATTGCCCTCTGGATTGGTTTAAATTCATTCCTCTCTGGATCGATTTAGCCACCTGGATCATTTTAACCACGTTCCCGGCAGATCGGCTTAACCACCTGGATCAATTTAACCACATTACCCTCTGGATGGGTTGAACCACCTGGATCGGTTTAACCTCATTCCGTCTGGAACGGTTTAACCATGTTCCCCTCCAGATCAGTTTAACCACCTGGATTGGTTTATCCACATTCCTCTCCACTGCACAATCTGGCTATTTCAATTGAAAGAGTTCACATTGTACCAACTCAAACATGGACAGGGAAGATGGGGAATTTAAAAATGCCAGGGTTGGTGTTTTTACTTTGTAAGCAGCAGCCTGAGGACAACTTTTAGCACACTAGACTCCCGAGGGAATGCCCCAAAGTCTCGGGTGCAACTTTTAAACCACATGGAAAGTGCTAACTTGTGAATTTGCCATGGTAAATTGTGATGACTGCCAATGACACAGAACCTCAGCATTGACACAGCTTTTTTGTGAGGCACCAAAGTTTCATTTATGTTTCTTTTCATCTTTAATTATTTTAATTATGTAGCCCCCAGCTGCCATAAATCATACTTGATCAAAGGAATTTAATGACAAACTTAATAAAATTACAGAGCTGCTGTATTTAATCCTTTTAATATTTTTTTTAATTGCAATTTGAAATGGAACTAAACATTACAAATTATCCTCAGATTTAGCCAAATAAATTGCCAAAAGTGAACTTTAGTGTGTTTTAATTATTGACTTCTATAGATGTTATATAAACAGAATTTTCTTTTTGCAATGTTTGCAATTTTTTCTTTCCCATTACACAAACCACTCTGACTTGCAGGGTGTGAAATTGAAAAGAATCTTTGCACAAATTGCCATCTATGAGTGATTAATATCTTTACTCAATGATAGATGCATTATGTTGATAGTAACACAGGAGACTTCCAAACTTACATAGAATGAACCTTTTAAATCTGTGCTTTTAATACCTCATGACATAACATGCTGCTACCCTTCTTTGGCCAAAACAGGGGTGAATTCCACCATTCTTTGGAAAACAGAATGCAAGACAATGTATTTGCTGTGTTGCTGAACCCTCATTTCTCCTAGCCATTCATGTCTATATATGAGGTGAGCAGAGTTAAACCATCATCTTGTGTTAGAGTTAAATTAGATGAATGAAGAATAATAAAAATCATAACAATTAACTACTCTCTGTCACCACACTGGTTACAGCAACTCGTCTGACAGATATATGTATGCGTATGTTGTACATTATTTTAAGACAGGTGATTTAAACTGTTCCTTTCCTGTTGCGTAAATCACTGCACATGTATCCTTCTTGGCCACGATGACTTCTTGGTCACTAAATGAAATGTAGCCTTAGCCCTGAGCAGGTCAGCGCACCACAGGTGCCGCCTCGATGACAGATCATCCTGTTTCCACTAAGGTGGTGAGTGGTTCTTCCTTGGGTGCATGGCTGTCAAGGCCTTTTTATTTCTACACGTCTATCCCCTGTGGAGAAGATCTCACTGTTTGTTGGGAGAAGCGTTTGTCAAACCCGCCTTGATGGAGTCTGACTTTCATTATTCCCCAATTTGAACTGGCTAATGTAGTGGAATGTTGAACTGAAACATTCTGTTCCCAGGGAGTTATCAGAACCAAGATGCCATTTATCCATTTTTAGAGACAAATGAACATGCTTACAACATTTTCAGATTATAATTAATATTGATGGGGCATTCTTAGCTGTTTATTGGTTGGGTCTTTAAAATAGTACTGTGTTCACGTCACTGGGGCACTTTTTGTGTTTTTTCAATTGGATTTCATGTTATTTAAAGGAGATTCAGTGCTTAGTGTGCTAAGGTAACCCACCTAGTTGTACAGAGTAATCTCTTCCGAATTGAAGCTTATGCGCTTTGTTCTGTAAAGATACTTTTTTTTAAATATTTTTTTTTTCCCTGAAGAGCCTTTTTCTGTTAAACCCTATGCAGAGACAAATTGATTAATGCATGGTAATATTATCCAATGCTCATCCACAGAAATGTTTGCAGATGCTAATGGGTCCAGATTAAAACTAAATGCTATGTTTGAACAGTATCTTTCCTTTTTGCTACATGATGTCTCTCTCCCCCAATTAATTTTTTTTAAGTTAAAATCAGAAGACTACCGGAGCTGGAGTCTAACCCGGCAAGCAAAGGGCACGCGGAAGAGAACACCCAGGACAGGACGCCTGTCCATCTTGACCAGGGACACAGAGACTGCGCTTACACCAATTTTAAAATTTGATCTTTACTGCCTTGAATTTGTCATGCACCAGATCATGTGTCAGGGAAATTAATTACAATTTAATTTAAAATATTATCTCTGTTTCTCCATTTTTCCATGTTTTAATTGCACTCTCAGTATGGCAAACCAATCCAACCGGGCAATTAGGGTAATCTGATACTAACACAGATTACATTTATTCTTATTTATTTTGTTAACTAAATACTAATACACTGTATTGTAGAATAGGTAATGGTGTATGATTATATTTCTTTGTAAAATTTCATTTTATATAGATAAGCTTGGTTAATACAGCCTTGTGGAATTCCATAAGGCTTTATTCTTCATAAAGGGTGTTTAGTATTTAAAAAACATTTTTGCCTCACAATAAAATAAAAAAAAAAAATAAAAAACAGGAATTAAATAAGCTTTTCACTGACACTTCGCAGCCTACTTGTTTTAATATTAGACTATTTAATATTATAACAATAATTATCATTATTATTTGAAAGGCCAACAATAACCCTGTAACCCTCAGCTTCCTTCAGGCTTCCTTCACAATCTGTTGCATTGAGTTTTTAAGATTAATTATATACCCTACTCCCATTATATTCTTGAATCAATTTCATTGTAATGCAACATTACAATGAAATTAATTCAAGAATATAATAGGAGTAGGGTATATAATTAAGCTTAAAAACAGACAGATTGTGTACAAACGGAGGAAATTGAAGACCATTGTTACCCTCCCCAGGAGTGGTCGAACCAACAAAGAGCAAGGCATGTAATAGTCTGCGAGGTCACAAAGGAAACCAGGGTAGCTTCTAAGCAACTAAAGACCTCTCTCACATTGGCTAATGTCAATGTTCATGAGTCCACCATCAGGAGAACACTGAACAACAATGGTGTGTAAAAAAATAAAAAACACTAATTAATGACTACTCCAGAATAAAATATTTTTATACAATTGTTGCGAGGGGAGACAATATGACTGCCTCATGGTTTGGGTTTACCACCAACCCAAGCTGAACAGAATACAAGCTCTTACAAGGACATACTCAGAGTTGCTTTTGCAAAGAAACCAATAGAAAAATTCATTCGTGGACAGCACTGGACAAACCGCAATCTTTTGCACATTATCCCTCACATGAGAGACTTAGTTCTGATTGGAAGAGAGGCTCTTCCTTACCTAGAGCACAGTCAGCCTACAGAAGCCAAAAACAGATGCTGGAAACTGGATTTCCACCCATCCCAATTGAGGGCCACCATTCTCTGCGTAAAATGTGAAACCCAGATCATAATAACAAAGATACAGTTTATGCTGTACCTACATGGTTAGGTAATGAGTGTATGGCTTTTCTCAGTAACTGAATCAATCCCATTAAAGTAAAAAAAAAAAAAAAAACTACAGGCAGCTTGCATGAAAAGTATGTATTCAAAATAAACCGTTGGAAAATGTAAAACGAGAAAATATTCATGTTTTTAAATATATGACTTTTGATTTAAATGCAATTACTTACTTTTTCTTTCACATAAGAAAGGGACTGCATGGTGAGGTCAGCAACAAAAGTGAGGAACTGAAGCCTAAGAAAGACTGCATGGATAGGTCAGCAACAAAGGCGAGAAACTGAAACCGAAGAAAGGGACTGCATGGATAGGTCAGCAATAAAGGCGAGAAAGGGACCTCGGGATAGGTCAGCAACAGAGGCGAGAAACTGAATCCTAAGAAAGAGACTGCATGTAGTGGCACGCAACAAAGGCAAGAAACTGAATCCTAAGAAAGAGACTGCATGGAGAGGTACAAAACAAAGGCGAGGAAACTGAAACCTAAGAAAAAGACTTCATGTAGAGGTCATCGTCAAAAGTTGACTCATAGTCCTTAGTAGAATTTTTCTTGATTTCTAATCAAGCACCCCTATCTCATCAGAAGAAAAAAAAAACCTAATGGGTAACCATAACTGGGACACCAACTTTATTTGACAACTTAAATTTAATCTACTGTGGAGGTGTAATATTGAAGACATCCATCCTAGGTCACCAGTTCATCCTGTCCACCATCCACGCTCCCCTCCAATGGCTCCAGCCGATGAAGGGCACAAACTCCCGGATCGTCCAGTGCTATCTTGCCCTGCATCCTTTTTGACAACTAGGTGATTCAGTGGCTGTGGGCAGGGGCAAGTCGGCCATGGTTCGAATGGACCCCAGCTTTGTTCTAGAGAGGAAAGACTGTAGTACGTGTCCATCTTCCGTGCAAGCCTGAAATGATGAGGAACACGCTCACTGTCACCGGCTAAGGATGAAACCGTAATTATGACCACATTTAGGACCTGTTTTTCTCTCGGTAAGGGACAGGGTTTGGAAAAACCCAAAGCCTGTGCCACTTGGAGAGCTGTGTGCAGCCTGGGTCAGCTGGCTGCAGTCCATGCAGTGTTACTTTATGTGCCCTCAGGGGATCAATCAATCAATCACATGTATTTATAAAGCACATTTAAAAGTACCAACATAATCACACACTATAAACATGAAGCACTATACACATGAGAAGACAACTGATTGCAATGCTGCTGCTAATATCTAGATTCATAGGCCAAAGAAAAAAGGTCTTGAGATGGGACTTAAATGTAATAGTACACAGCAACAACCTAATGGATAGTGATAGACAATTCAATAACCTTGGGGCAGCCATGGAGAATGCTCAATCACCCATAAACTTTAAACAAGACCCTGGGATAGACAGAAGTGATTGGATCTAAGAAGTGGAGGATCTAAGAGACCTAGAAGTATAGTGCAGACTGAGGAGTTCAGCCCATGTAATGTTTTAAAAACAAATAATAAAACCTTAAAATCAATCCTATATTTAACTAGTAGCCAGTGAATAGAGGCCAGTGTGGGTGAGGTCCTAGGGTTACCCGTCAAGAGCCTAGCAGCTGCATTTTGAACCAGCGAGACAGGGTAGACTGACAAACTCCCAGGTACACAGAGTTACAATATTCGAGACGTGAAGAGCATGTATTACTATCTCCAAATCCTTGAAGGAGAAGAATTATTTTTATTTGGCAATGGTCCTGAGCTGAAAGAAGCTGCCTTTAACAACCAAGTTTATTTGTTTATCGAATCTAAGTCCAGAATCAAAAACAACGCTAAGATTTTTGCCATGGGTGTGTACAAAATAAGACAGAGGCCCTAAATTATTGACTATTTCTTTGATAGAGTCTGGGTGGCCAAATTATAATTTCTGTCTTAATCTCATTTAGCTGAAGAAAGTTTTTTGCTATCCAACGAAGCAAAAAACCTAAGGCAATTAAAGAGGGACATCAGGGAACTGTCATCACATGGTCTCAACCAAAGATACAGCTGTGTATCATCTGCATAGTAGTGGTAGAGAACTTTGTGTTTCTGACAAATATAATGCAAGGGGAGCATATACAAATAAAATCAAGTGGAAGCCTTGGGGTAACCCACAGGTGATAGATGCAGAAGAAGAGAAGTTACCAATGTCAACGGATAATGATCTGCTCTTTAGGTAGGATGTGAACCAGTGCCCTGCAAGCCAACCACTCTGTTTTTGTGGCCGAGGAGGTTGTCATGGTCAATCGTATCGAAAGCAGCTCTAAGATCCAGTAGATCCAGGCTGTGTCTTCCAGAAATGGAAGAGACACAGGCTCAAATTGTTACAAATCGGAGGGGTCATTGTCAGGAGGAGAAATGTGGGATCTTATGTTATCAATCTTACTAATAAAGAAATTTTAAAACTCTTCACACATTTCAGGAGTAGCATCGGGAGAATCAGAACAGTGTTTATTGTACTAAACAGTACTCTATGGCAGTGGGAGTTATTAGAGATGATGTCTGAGAAATACTTCACTCTTGCTGCTTTAACAAAGCACTGATATTTAGCCAGGCATTCTCTCTTCGTAGGACATGCAGCCATCTTATTTTCATTTTCTCACTGCTTCCCTGCATTCCTGCCTGAGAGCACAGGTGTCATCATTGAACCAGGGCTGTGCTCTCACTTTAGGTGTCCTCCTTTTGAGATGTTCTTTTATATTTATTATTTTAGTTTGGCATACAATAAGACACACTGAAGTACATGCAACATTGTCATTGTAGGGTTGTGAGCTTGCACAGAGCGAGATCATTGTCACCAACCAACTCCACCACTCATGCTGTACTTAATCTGTAATAGCCAGGCTGGCTCATTGCTGCAATTCAAACCCAAACAATACCCATTTTACCCCAACCGTACTATTTTCAGTTAATGTTTTAAGAAAAATTTCAGAACAATATGCCCATAGAGACATAGATATTGCCTGTAGTTACGTCAGTTACGTAAAAATATTTCATATAAAAAATGCAAACAAAAATCAGATATATATTTAAATCATATGGACAGAAGTATTGGGCCGCACCCATTAATCATTGAATTCAGGCGTTTCATTCAGTCCCATTGCCACAGGTGTATAAAATCAAGCACCTAGCTGTGCAGTCTGCCTTTACAAAATTTGTTAAAGAATGGGTCGTCCTAAAGAGCTCATTGAATTAGAGTGTGGTACTATAATAGGATGCCACCGTTGCAACAGTTTGTGAAATTTCTTCCCTCCTAGATATTCCATGATCAACCGTAAGTGGTATTATTGCAAAGTGGAAGCGTTTAGGAACCACAGCATCTCAGCCACGAAGTGGCAGACCATGTAAAGTTACAGAGCGGGGTCGCCGAGTCCTGAGGCACATAGTGCGTAAAAGTCTTCAACGCTCTGCTGACTCAATAACTGCAGAGTTCCAAACCTCCTCTGGCATTAACATCAGCACAAAAACTGTGCGCCGGGAGCTTCATGGCATGGTTTTCCATGGTCGAGCAGCTGTATGCAAGACTTACATCACCAAGCACAATGCCAAGCGTCGGATGGAGTGGTGTAAAGCACGCTCTCTGGAGCAGTAGAAATGAGTTCTGTGGAGTGACGAATCATGCTTCTCTGTCTGGCAGTCTGATGGACGAGTCTGGTTTGGCGAATGCCAGGAAAACGTTTCCTGCCTGACTGCATTGTGCCAACTGTAAAGTTTGGTGGAAGAGGGATAACTCTATGGGGTTGTTTTTCTAGGGTTTGCCTAGGCCTCTTAGTTCCACTGAAGGGAAATGTTAATGCCTCAGCTTACCAAGAAATTTTGGGAAATTCTATGCTTCCAACTTTGTAGAAACAGTTTGGGGAAGGCCCTTTTCTTTTCCAGCATGACTGTGCCCCAGTGCACAAAGCAAGGTCCATAAAGGCATGGTTGGATGAGTTTGGTGTGGAAGAACT
>JAOYSI010056343.1:0-10673 GCA_025775065.1 Hiodon alosoides
CCCCCCCCCCCCCCCCCCCCCCCCCCCCCCCCCCCCCCCCCCCCCCCCCCCCGCCAGCTCATCCATTTTGTTGAAAGACATCTGTTTTCACACTCTACCTGTCTGCTAGTTTACCGTAGGCTCTCCGTTTTAACAACCCCCAGAGGGAGTTCACCATGCATGGAGGGTGGCAAAAGCCTCCTCTACAGTCATTCATTTGACTACTTCAAAAAAAACAATCTTTATAGAGAGACTATTTATATTGAGGCTTTTCACATTTTTTCCCCCTCAGAGAAAAGTATTTTATGTAAGTCTTTCAAAGTTTTCTTGATTATAAAAAAATAAATAAAAAATCAACAGTACTTACGATGTAACAAATTGCTGCAGAGGTAGGACTGACTGTTGGCATGCGTTCCAGTAAAACAATTATCTTTCCACAATTTCTGCCACAGGGAACGGAGGCGGCCCCGGGATAACACAAGGATCTGTTGGTGAGGTGCGTCAAGTCACAACACACAGCTGCCTCCGTCAAAACCACCTGTACCCAAAAGGTTATCAGGGAAATGTCTGGACAGGCACGTTCCAGCTCACCCTGACTCCTGTGTTTACGGAGCGGGGGCCATCCCACATCGGCAGGATCGCACACTCCCCGGGACAACGACCGCTGCAAAGACGGGGGAGGGGGGGGGACCAGTCGTGTAAAAAGAGAGTGGTAATAATCTTTAATGTTACACTGGGCGCTGTGACCTTTCCGCTGACACGTCAGTGCCTTTTTGAAAAGGGTAACACAAAAATGGAGTGGAACTTTCCATGCTGAAAAAATAAAGGGAATGTAGAAACATGCATCTGAAGAACAAATAAATCCCTGCGTTTACCAAGCTGAACACTGATTCAGCTCTGACCTTTTACTACTTTAAGTTATTATTCTGCTGCACAGAACGGGAACGTAAGCAAAGTAGCACAGTTCAATCAATACTGCACCATGGTGAACTTGCAAATACAATGTCTACAGATGAGTGGGAACTTGGGCAATTCATTTTCTGTTCTTCCTCTGCAGTTAATCTTATACTGGTCCCCTGGCGAAACATCGGAACACATAGAAATTTCAGAAATATATATAAAAATGTGATTTTTTTTTTTTTTTGTAAATTGAAGCTAAATGCTTGTAGGCTTACATCTTCCATACTCAATGTTCTAGGAAATTTGATTATTTGATAGCCGCCACCCCCATATCCCATCTTGCATTCCATGTTTGCAAAAAAAATGTTTCAGTAATTGATGCATTTTGTATAGACAAGACCCTCTGGTGTGTTCTTCTTAATGGAATTTAGGTTCAAAACAAGACTAACTTCTTCAGTGGAAAACATTATCTAACAGCATTGGATTGCAGAAATAGGATAAATAAATGAGACATTAGACAGTGATAGCTATTTAATGTCTCATTACACTCATACCTCCAAAATGACATTTCATAATTTAAATTTCAAACACGATGAAGGTAAATATATACTTTATTTAAAGCAAATAAATGGATCCCATTTTTCGAAGCTATAACTCTGGCTTCCATGACTCTGGGTTGTGAAATGTAAATAGCTTGATTTAAAAAAAAAAAATGTATTTCCCTGTGTGTCGACAGCCGGTAACCATGGAAACATCTCCTACCCATCAAATTGCAGAGCTCACAAATCATCAAATCCGTCTGCGCTATCAGGAAAATGGACGGAACCCTAACAAGCAAAGCATTGACACTGGATGAACACCACAAGCTGCTAATGGTTGTGTCACCAACGCTGACCGGGGCAAGGACCAACAAGGTCCTGCAAGTATAAAATCTGAGAAATGACCTACGGTCAACCCCCCTACCCCAGACAGCCACAGCTTAAAATGTTGAAATCTATTGTTTCTCACAAAACTACCACCTAAGAGGTCGAAGGAACGTCGGCAGCGGGTGTGTTACCGGATGACAAAAGCTTTCGTCTTTTCTGTTTTGGGAAATCACTACGGAGTAAACAGACGACTAAGGAGCAATTTATTCCCACAATGGTAGCTGTGAGGTCCACCTTAGAGGTATCTTTCCAGTTCTGACAAAGAGTTTTCTGGAGCGTATGTCGTTTATTTTTTATACCAATTTCCGAACAGCATAATGAAAGAAAATTGCCCCGCGGGAGAATTTTGATGGCTGCTACAGGAAGAGCCAGGCCTCGTTCGCCTCTGCTTTACATGTTAACCTTTCACACATGGTGGTTAGGGCGTTAATAGACAGCCACAGAGCGTGGCCACGCATACGCCAAACCTGTGAATTCCTAATCATCCGAAACAGCAAATGGATGAAACTGACTCAACTATCAGAGAAATCTCATGAATGACACTAGAACTGACCAGCAGCACGGATCCTTTTGTTCACAACGGTTGTTCACAACTGAGATTGGAATGAATGAAGTTGTTAAAGGTATATTTATATTCATCAAATTTTTGTAAAACCTGTGTTTAATAAAACAAAAGAGATTATGGTCCGATACCTGGTATTAACTTAAAGATGCCAGACACCTATTAGTGATATGAACACTTAGTGATGAGAGTGCAATGATCTTTGTTATCGTTCTGGGGCTGCACCCCGTCGCTAGGTAACAGGAGCTGAAGGCATGTCATGTAGTGTGATTCTTCCCGGACTCTAAAATCATCTTTGGATGGCAAAGACCCATCATTATTTGGATGACAAACTACAAGGAATATTTTTTTTCCTCCCTCCCATTCAGACAAACACAATCCAGATTCCACATTAAATTAAGTCAGGACATGAATTGAAAAGATTTGAATACCAATGTGGCTATGAATGCGCTTAGAATAGGAGCAATCTTATCAAACACCCAGATCAAAAACAACTATGAATGCCCTTACAATGGGACAAATATTAAATTAAACACCCAGATCAAAACCAACTATGAATGCCCTTATAATGGGAGCAATATTAAATTAAACACCCAGATCAAAATCAACTACTATAATCAACTATCACTTAGAATTGGAGAAATCTTATTAAACATCCATCCATCCATTTCCCCAGACCAGTCCTCCCTTTCCCCAGCGACAGATTCCAGCTCCTCCTGAGGGATTCCCAGGCGTTCCCAGGCCAGCTGGGAGATATAATCCCTCCAGTGTGTCCTGGGTTGGCCTCGGGGTCTCCACCCAGTGGGATGTGCCTGGAAAAGCTGCACAGACGGCCTCCCGGGGGACATCCTTACCAGATGCCCAAACCACCTCAACTGGCTTACTCCGAGGCTCTCCCGGATTTCTGAGCTCCTCACCCTATCCCAAAGTGTGAGTCCAGCAACCCTGAGGAGGAACCTTATTTCCGCCACTTGTTCCCGTGATCTCGTCCTTTCGGTCATTGCCCAACCTTCACGACCACAGGTGAGGATGGGGAGATGTCCGAGGACTTCACCACCACGGACCGATACAGCCCCCGCAATACTGCAGATGCTGCAGCGATCCGCGATCTCACACTCCCACTTTCCATCACTCGTGAACCGAGGTACTTAAACTACCCCCCTAACCTGGAGTGAGCAATCCACTCTTATCCGAGAGAGAACCATGGCCACAGACTTGGAGGTGCTGATTCTCATCCCAGCCACTTCACACTCGGCAGCGAAACGCTCAAGTGCCTGTCGGAGATCACAGTCAGATGGGGCAAACAGCACAACATCATCTGCTAACAGCAGCGACGCCACCTCCAAGCCCCCAAACTGGATACTCTCCCTACCTCGGCTGCGCCTTGATATCCTGTCCATGAAAATCACAAACAGGAGTGGAGACAAGAGGCACCCTTGGCGAAGTCCAACACGCACCTCGAACGTTTCCGACTTAACACAGGGAATACGGCTGCAGCTCTCGGGGAGTAAAAAGGACCGGATGGCCGAAGCAGCCGCGGCACACCCCGTATTCCCACAACACCTTCCCACAAGACACCCCGGGGAACACAGTCATGTGCCTACTCCAAGTCCACAAAACACATGTAGACTGGATTAGCATATGCCCATGCCCCCTCAAATATCTGTGAGAGTGATAAGAGCAGGTCCGTTGTTCCACGGCCCAGACGGAATCCACATTGTTCCTCCTGAATCTGAGGTTCAACTAATGCAACACTGACGAGGCGCGTGAGCCACGCCACCCAAACACTGTCCGATGCTTTCAACATCTCCGGACCGATCTCGTCTACCACTGCTGCTTTACTGCCACGGAGGCCCTTGACCGCTGCTGCAACCTCAGCTACAGCGATCGATCCGATCTCGACGGAGCTATCCAGCACGAGGAGGGCGGGTCCACTGTGTTATTAAACACCCAAAGTTCTTAGAATGTGAGCAATCTTATAAACACCCAGATCAAAATCGATGTCTAATCAGTATCTCCTTTGCATGCTATGCTGTAAGCATGTTTCTCACATCCGCCTGGGCGATCTCCGAGGGACATTTCCGAGCCTCGGCAGTTTACACTGCTGTCACCGATTCATTTGGTGTTCATTTAAAAAAGACGAGGGAAAAAGCCCATCGTCTAATAATGCTATATGTTCGGAGCAGATTTTCTGGAAATGGTCAAAATAACAATTACCTACTTCAAACAAACAGCGCCTCAGTGTCTGCACGAAAGTGCACGTTGCTGCAGGGAGGGGGTGGTGATAAAACCAACACTGAATTAGTATGCTGGTCGGCTATGTCCTTACAGTTTTGGAGGGAGGTGGGGGGGTCTCACAGAGTGGCAGGGACGTGGAAAAATCATTCGACTTTCTCTCACCTCTGTCCCGGCCAGGCGTTTCTCTTCATCAGGCACTGAGTAGGTCATGAAGGCGGAACCACCGGGAGGGCTCCGCGTGCATCCCGAATTCCCCGCCAGCACTGCCGACAACCGCCCTCTGCGGGCCTCCCTCAGTCCAGATTGGTTTTGTCTTCTAATCCTCTGTGACACTTTTGTATTATTACTGCTGACACTCCCAGTGGTAATGGGACTGATGCTCGCTGTCAGATTTTATCGCTCTTTTCCCCTCAACGAAAGACAAGCAAAGTACTTCAGAGTTATTTTCGTGTTCCTCACTCCCGAGGGGATAGCGCTGTCTTTGCTCTTCATCAATTAATTTGTTCAGCTCAGTGTAACTTCTGGTATTACTTACAGGCTTTAATGAGTCATACAAACATGCTCGTCTTCTTAGCTGTCAGTCCTCATTGGGAACACGTGTAACAATGGCTATGCCAAAAGGACATCACTCTGTAGCTGTCAAGACAGATCATTCCAGAATGAGGTCCTGATCTATCTCAGCACTTGACAAATGTAACCTGTCGATGAATGAACATTTTAACACCAGTTTCGAGAGACGAGACTGAGGAAAGACGTTCCGTTCCAGACATTGGGCTGACACCAGGGTGTCATGTGCAGACATTTCAACAGGTCATTGGTGGCATCATAAAGGCGTCATAAAGTTCGCCAGACAGGTGGCGAGTACAACTCGGTTAAACAAGTAAGGTTTTTACCATACGTTTTAAGGTCTTGCAAATTGCAATTTAGTATTCCCTAAACATTCTGTGCTTTTTACTCTTGTAGTTTTATATTACTATTACTATAAGACAAAGCTATTTAAAAATCAGAAACTATTAAATGTGCCACAACCCAATCTCGACATCCTCTCTTTTGTCTTGTTATAGGGTGGAATTTTGACAAATGATGTAATGGTCTCATCACTCTGCAGCAAGTCTTAGTCTCCTTATACCTTGAGCCTGTTGTTCAAGCTGGTACTTGTAAAATACAATGTGTTTATAATGAAAGACTGTATAAGGTTAATCTTTTGCCGAAAGTACTCTTAGGGAAAGAATTTGATTTGCCATAGTAACAATGTATCAGGTTTAATTTTCAAGTGCTCATTTATTATATATCTTTTAGCTAAAATATGTCTCAATTGTATTTTTATTCCCCCAGACTCTTCAGGACGAATAATATGGTACTGGAATACCCCCCACCCCCTCCCCATTCAGCATGATACAGGCTTTGTTCTTAAAAATAGTCAGTCTTTTGACTCATATTCAGTCAAGAGGATTGAGAAAATGAACCAAGATCAAAGAGGTCTCTTTAGATTCACTTACTCTCAACAGAGAAAGTGAAAATAGAAATCACTGGATCAGAGAGCAAAATTGTACTCTGTGTACTTCTAGCAAATGTAAAAGTAAACACGCCGTGGTACTAAACTTAAACTCTTAATAACCCTTTTAACGAGAAAAAAAATGCCTCTTGCATTTGAAGAACAGCATCCTAAAAAACACAAAAAAGCCATTTCAGAAGCTCAGTCTTGCGACTGATTTTCATTTTAACACAGATGAAAACAGGAGCCATGAGTCAAATTCAATTAGCACATTAAATTGACAGCATCGACTAATTTAATGTATATCAAGATCACTGTGAGAGGCCAAGTATTGATTAAGAAAAAGGGCTCCCCCTAATTCCATCTTCAGTGCAGCCAATGCGTATTTTTGTTAACATTTTAAAATTTGCGTTACATTACTGTCAGTTCAAAGCTTAACAGCAGATGGGAATGCCCCTCTGTGAGTCTCCCAGTTATTGTGGCAAAGGTGAGCAGGTGGCTGGAAGGTGCCCTGGTCAACGTGGCATCTCAGGCCTACAGGTTTCAGCCCAAGCCCAGGCCCAGGCTCAGGCCCAGGCCAAGCTTAGGCGAGATGAGGGTAAGAGTCACCCACGAGAGAGAGCTGACTGGTGATCGCTTCACTGTCACCCGGTGGACTAAACTGGAGATTTTCTACTTATCACATTTTTCTTTCACCAGGTGCTCATTGTTTCACAAAAGATTGGCAGGAGGAGGGGAAAAGCAACTAAATGTTGCAGAAAGCTTTTAAAATTATTTCTGCACAAGGCAAACACCAAGCAGACATTTGGACTGCATTCCCCTGGGGTGTGCAAT
The DNA here is from genome assembly GCA_025775065.1 of Hiodon alosoides. Taxonomy (NCBI): domain Eukaryota; kingdom Metazoa; phylum Chordata; class Actinopteri; order Hiodontiformes; family Hiodontidae; genus Hiodon; species Hiodon alosoides. The sequence continues at coordinate 6,935 of JAOYSI010056343.1, forward strand.
CTGCAGGAAATCTCGGGATCTTCATTGGAGGGCACAAGTCAACAGGATTTTATTTTATTTATTACACTGAACCAAAGCCGGACTGCATTCCCAACGTAAACCATGTTAGCCTCAAATATTCAACACAGCCTTACCAGCAATTAGTTACGCGTCTTCAAAAGCCTAATTAATACTACTCCTTTGTTGTTCTTGTTTAATTCTTTTTAACATGTAATTATGTTAATAAAGCTTATTAAACGTCTTGCAAAAACAAATGTGTGCAAATAACTGGAACACATAAAAAGTATACACTCCCATGAAAAGAAAATTAACTACTTTCAGATACCTCCAAACATTTGTATTGCTTGCGACTACTAAAACTATAATTAGCTTAATACCTTTCTATAAAAGCCAGAGTTATAACACTGTTGCCACAAGTAATTTTCCCACTCAGACAAAAACCCAGAGGTACAAATACTGAGACAATACTGAAGCACTGTCAAGCATCCTTCCTGGTCCACTGAAGTCCTCCGAAGGGCCCTGACAGAACCCTTGCAATGTCCCAAACGGATCACAGGGACAAGAGCGTTCAGTGGGAAAGCTGTAAAAGTGCCATGACAGATCTGAGCTCATTCAAAGTTCTCCTCAATAAGATGTCTCCAAGAGAACTGCACAGGGCAGCAGAAAACGCGACGTGTGTTGACGTCGTACTCAGATTCAGGGGAAATGCAAATGTTGGGAAACAATCCCAAAGGTAGGATCTGTTAAAGGCTAAGTTAAAAACTTTTCACATAACTTATGACAAGTGCTGATCATTGAGAAGCTTAATTGAGAAGCTCCAGGATCGAACCTCGTTCTATGACTCTCAGTCACTGACAGTAAACACCATGAAAAACAACCACTACAACAAAGTTGTTGTCACACAAGGCCTCAGAGATGTATGCTTTAAAAAGAACAGGCAGGCGAAAGCAGCCCCTTTAGAGACCATGTGTTTGTTTACTGGGCTCCGTCCCTCTCCATCTTGTTTGCAATCAGCCATCACGCCGCCCTCCATCTCAGCTTCCTCACCCTCAGCATGAAAGAATCCTATGGAGAAATCAATTACCCTCCCTGCAGACACAGAATGACAGAGAGGGGAAGGTTTTTACAATGATTTAATCATCTCCATTGCAGTGACTCTAAAGCCATCAGCAGTCGTAGCTTTGAATATTGATAGGGAAATTAAATTAAAATGACAGGCCAACTCTTGTTTTAATACACTATGAATTCTTGTTCTCCACAACGACTGAAAAGATTAATGATTAGTGTCAGCCTGATACAAATAGAGATTAGAATCAATGCCACTTTCTCTCATCATATGTAGAGATTCATAGGGAAGACCAAAAAACAATGTCTTTTGAGATGCTTGACATTAATGTTCAATTGGATAAAGAAGATAAGAACAAAATTCACACTTTAAAAAGGTGCACCATATATGAAAATAACAGTTTGTCGTATTGCAATTGTCGTAAGCCCATGACTGTCACAGGTGTGTATTCACATTAAGCACCTAAACGTATGGTATGCTACCTTATCTAAGGTGAACAAAGACCCACAATACATAATTGAGGTATGTGCTCTCTGATTTAAAAACAAGAAATGAAACGTCTGTTTGCACTGCACAAAATGTGTAGGAAGAGCTGTTCTGCCAAGGGGCACTTGAGGGAATTTGTCAGGATGTGAAGGTCATAGCCTTGTTGAAAGCGTTAGCATTGATATAGCCCCAGGTAAACCTGGAGTCTCGCTGTTATGCGGCCCACTGCGTTTCCCAGCATGCCTTGGGCTCAGCTTTGCCATGAAGTAGGAAGGCAGAGAATTTATTACGCTCTAGGCAACAAACCCAGCAAAGACGACCAGAGAGGTACATCTTCTGTAAGCTCGCCTGTTTTGTGAGGATTAAAAGATAAAGCATTCTCAGGCCAAGCAACCAGTGCCAATCAATAAACCAAACAAGACGTCACAGTGGAGATCAATCCGACCGTTCCCTGACACATTATCAGCTTTAATTCATGCAGATTGGTTATAGGGCCCACGCGTTCCGTGTTGCTCAGCTGATTGATTTTTAATTCATTCTAAATTTAGCTGCTTGAAAGACCGTTAATTGCAACACAAAAGGATAACGAAGAACAGGGTTTCATAATTGGTTGAAGTAAATGGGTTACAAATGTTTATCGTTATAACACTGCAGTTTTAAGGCGCTCTCTCTTCCACTGAAAGGAAATTACCTCGACTGAGACGCTGAAAGGCTCAAAAACTAACAGCGGCTAGGACGTAAATAAATTCACAGGTGGAGAAGGGAAAGGGCTCAATAGACTTTCAAAGTTCAGTGAGTGACAGGGGCCTTGCCAATGAGCTGGAGTGCTCTGCTACTGTTGAAAAATCAGCGCTTGTGGTGAAGGAATTACTATAATTAGACTACACATTCCAAGAAACGGTCACATAAATGTAAATCCCAGGTGGCTATGCTGAATAGAATCCGATCTTCTGTTCTCTCATGAGTTGATTCAGGTAACTGAGGAGTGTTGGGTAACTTTTTTTACATCCATTCAGGGTGACACATCAAATCAAATTGAACGGATTGACCAACCCAGAACTTTTGTACTTCCCCCTCCAGGACACCTATATATTTTACGTCTCCACGGGGATAGACTAACACAAGGCCTTTAATATGAACTCCTAATCTATTCTGCATGTCATTATAGGAATTCAGAAAGACAGTCTTAATCATAAACCTTAACAAGCAACATCCCATCTCTTGCATTAAATATGGTGATGGCTATGAGACAGCTATAAAAAAATTTAAAGTAGTCGTACATTCTGTCATGTATTATCCCAAGAAAAGGCAGAATCATTAGGGTACATTTTGTCTTAAAATGTACTGTTAGATAGGTCTTAACAAATGCTCGGGGTCTCAAATCATTGTGTTGAATTCCGTTTTTGCCACTGGCATGAACTTCCACCATTAATAACCTCCAAACACCTATCCCCATAATTTCCTTTACACTTTCTGTTTGGTGGAGCAAATTCATAATCATAACTAATATATACCTCAATAGAACCCTCAGATCTCATTTGGAGTCATTTGCGTGTGATTGTGTTTGTTTGCATTCCATCTGGTAAAAGGATTGCATGACAAATTGTTGGAATTAATGAATTTCAGCTTGGCCTAACTGAAAGAGAAATCAAACCGTGTTTTCCACTCTTCCAAAAGCTCAATTCTGAGGCAGAATATTCCTTTGATGAGCACAGCTGTCAGGCATCAACACATATCAGGCCGTTACTCTGGGATTCTGCCAAGCCGGCATTATTAGCTCTCTCGACATAATTACCATGTATTGACACCCAAAGGAAGCGAGTTAATATTTTTATATTAAAAGCGCTCCGTAGAGTGCTGAAATTGCCTGATTAGTCGCTCGAAATGTCCCCAATGCTTTTCAGTCCTCTATTTCAAATGTGTTGTTGAGAACTAAACCCATTTGGATCACAGAGAAGATGGTGTCAATGCCCTAGTTACATATCCAGCTCCTATGCCGGTCTGGATCACAGAGAGGATGGTGTAAATGCCTTTGTCACATATCCAGCTCCTATACCGGACTGGATCCCAGAGAGGACGGTGTAAATCCTTTTGTCATATATCCAGCTCCTATACCAGTCTGGATCACAGAGAGGATGGTGTAAATGCCTTTGTCACATATCCAGCTCCTATACCGGACTGGATCAC
>JAOYSI010056343.1:10773-24688 GCA_025775065.1 Hiodon alosoides
AGAGAGGATGGTGTAAATGCCTTTGTCATATATTCAGCTCCTATACCGGACTGGATCACAGAGAGGATGGTGTAAATCCTTTTGTCATATATTCAGCTCCTATACCGGACTGGATCACAGAGAGGATGGTGTAAATGCCTTTGTCATATATTCAGCTCCTATACCGGACTGGATCACAGAGAGGATGGTGTAAATTCCTTTGTCATATATCCAGCTCCTAGGTTAAGCAAACCTCTTTTCCAAAAAAAACAGCAGCGCTGCAGTTTTTCAGGTTGTTTACAGCCTGAAATACAGCCATGTAGAGTTCTAATGTACCACTAAATATGAGAGACCAATAGCACAATGTAAAACTGGTCAGCCCCCACCCACGGCAGCTTTGTGATTACAGGCGTACACGGCATGACTGTGCGATGGTTTGCTCCTCCGAATCCCCCGCCATGGTCACCGAAGACCACATGGGCTCAGTGGTTCACAGCCCGCAGCAACATCGTGTTTCAGCTGCACCTCCCCCTCGGGGCGGGGGGCTTCGCTGCCATCTCACTTTCTGCGGCCTCACATCTCTTTCATCCCCCGAGTCTGTCTCTTTAAAATCCCACCTCCGCCGGTTCAGAGCGAGAGAGGCTGGGGGCTGGGCCAGCAGGTCTCTGTCACTTCAGGCTCCGAACGCCCAGCTCCGGAGTCCCCCTTTTCTCTTCTGGAGAGGGGCTTTGATCTGCAGTCAGACTTTTAGACTGAAGCCCATCTATTATTCATGGCCAGAGCGGTGAGGAATACATTCGCACAGAGTAAGTAAGGGATCCCAGTGGATGTGCCCTTGCACCCGGGATGCAGGACTGACACATATGGGCCCGGAGCCAGAAAGGTCTACCCCCAGATGCCAGTATCGCTTAAGTGTGTATTAAGAAAAACGGTGACATCCCGCAATAACAGGTAATTAACATTAAACTGTCCCTTGTGCCTTCAGGTGCGAAAAAAAAAAGAGGCTTTGATGCAGGGCTATTTGTATTGAAATGGCGATACCTCAAACTGAGAACTGGGGAGCCTTTCCTTTACACATAATAAGAAATAAAATGATACGGAGGAAGTATTGTGTAGATCTCAGGAAACAGTTCACTGTTTGTGCGTAGATAATGTTAATCGGCATGGCCTCCTCTGATAGTTAATTCCATCAAAGGCTTTTCCACTTTCTCTGTGGCCGGCAGCTCCTTCAGCATTTTCTCCCTCACTGGCAGAAAGAAGGCAAGTGTTTGAAATATTGTGTTTGAAATGTAGACCAACAATGCATTAGGACTAGATGACTGGACCAAATCCACCCCACGCCCGGCGCTTCCGGAACAACGGTCGCCAGGCTGCACGCTTTGCTCAGCAAGAGCGGCCTGCCGGATTTGTTTAACTCAGAGCTGGTCCATTTTCACTCATTCAATCTCAATTAGCTGTTGGGGGAATTGATCTGAGGAGAATGACAGGAATTATGTGGGGGATTAATGACGACTGATTTATGAGTGCTGAGCGCCACATCAATAAAGCCAGGACAGATTGATCACCTGCGGACGGAGCAGGGCTCTCCTGGCCGCTGCATTTCCTGGTAATGACTCAAACGCTGTTAAATGACTCTGATTGATGACCTTCACCTACACAATCTGATACGTTGGCAGAAGTAGTTTGCCTTTCCCTTTTTGCTCCATAAGTGCGTTTTCCCAGTTTGCTCCTTAGTGTGGGTTTCCTTGACATGACAGGAACATCAAAGCACATGTATTTCTCTATGAATAGGTTTAGCTATGAACTGGTTCAAGCGGTCCCTCAACTCTGCTTCAGTGACTGGGGTATCTAGTGGCGGAGTGAACTGCCAGCCCTATGGACTGAGAAGCATTGACATTGAACTCTCGTCTTATTCACCATTAACTGAATCAATGCCTTGCGTTTCAGGCCAACTTTAACTAGCGCATTTAGAAATAAGCAGCATCAATATTAACAACAACAACCGTTATGAAAATACTAATAATAGTTTATTTTTTAATCACAGCAACGATAAGGAGTGCATGATTAATTAGCATCTCATCTCATCTTCTCAAGCGGTCACTTAACTCGAGTTCATCTTGATGATGAGAACCGATCAATTGTAGTTTTATGGGAGGGGAGGTGTGTTTTAGGGTGAAGACAGGTCGCTGGGAACCCAACCCTGTCCCCACTCAACACTGTCCCCATCAGGGGGAACAGGTTGTTGGGAACATATTTGGCAACCCGACACTATCCCCATCAGGGGGAACAGGTTATTGGGAACAGGTTGTTGGGAAAATATTTGGCAACCCGACACTGTCCCCATGTACATATAGCTGCATCTACTGCCCTGTGAAGTGCATTGACCATACAGTCATACAATATAACTGGAACAGAACAATATCCCCACTGCACAACAGTCGAGTTAATCATTCATCTGTTTTAGGACAAACTTCACTAAGCTGAAAAAGAGAATACATTACCCTGGAAAAAAAAATGTATTCACAAACTTTAGGCTGCTTTCAGACATCAGCCAATATATAGATGAAACTGGTTTGTCTGAATTAGGAAGTACATATCCAAATTTAGATATGGCCAGTTCACTATTGTTATGATAAAAACAATAGCTCCTAATTAAGTAAGTAGGAAGAAGCAGGGACAGCATATGGTAGGTTTCAAAATATTTTTTTTTCTGAAAAGGATCTTTATTGTGGATTTGAAAGGTATTGTCTAACACTGCTGGTTTTTCTTCAAAACTGTGCAATTGAGTTTTTAAAGAGAGAAGTACTTTCGAGACTGGAGGTTTGCATTAAAGACTGACGGACTTAGGCTGAATGTCTGTATTACAGATCAACGGGTTGAGGCAGAAAATCAGCATTACAGATCAACGGGCGGAGGAAATTTGGGATGAAGGAAAAAAATCTCGGCCTGAAGAGTTTTTTACAGTCGGGCTCCTTTCAAAGGATCCCTGTGCCGGCGTGAATCACCCCGAAACTGACATGGTTAATTGAGTTTCTGATGGTCCGCTCTCCCCTTTCCAAGACAAACTCCGACAGTGCCAAGACAAGCAGTCCGACATCCCCCCTCTGCGGGGCCCTGCCGATGCTCTCCATCAGTCTGTAACCTCTGGCAAGCTCAGGGACAGTTCTTTCACTCACAATTGCCCTCAATTGTGAGTGAAAGGGGGGAGGGGGGTGCATTCCAAACCAGACGTAACCCTGTCAACAAACACCAATGGAATCAGTGGTGTAAACAAAACACAAAAACAAAAACCAACGGCGAACGAGTGCAGGCCAAAGGGTCGTCCCGCCCCCTTATCCCTCTCAGCTGCCAGGTTAGCTCAGCACCAGCAGCTTTTAGAGTGGTTGTTGCTGATGCCTTTCCTTATTACTTATTATCACACTGCACAATAATCTGACTGCTGTCCTGGCTGAAGCTGTATTTCTGTAAGGGGTAAGGGTACGTATTGTTTGCCTTGATGAATGCAGAAGCTTACAAGCACTGATAGTGGCCTGGCAACCGCATAAAGAGCCGACACAAAGTACTGGTAGACACATGGGCTGAGCCACCTTTGGCCTTGGGGGAGGACAGAGGAGGAATAAATGAGCTAATTGACAGAAGTGACAGGTTTACAGGTGGTAATTATTTTGCCCCTGGTTTTATTTTCAATACACAATAGAGGCCATATGGTGTGTAATTTTGTAACGACAATATTTAAATTCTTCTATTGCCTTACAAAGCGTTGTGCCCCAGTGTGAGAGAAGGGGGATTTATTGATGAACAGCGCCATCCTGTGGCCGGGCTTGCACATCTGAGGCGCTTGCTGGAGCACATGGACTTGGATCAGATCAAAACTTCATGTTGAAGCTTTGTGGTAAGCCTTTTGGTTTATTGCTAATTTAAACCAACATACGCCGTTTTACTTTGAACTTGCGTCATAGGCATCACAACAAATCTTAGGTCATGCCGTGTCGAATGTTGAACTAAATGTAAATCTACACAGAGCAGTGCTGGTGCTAATTCAGATAAGGAAAAGTGACCTTGAAATGATTAGGAATACAAGGTCTAGAGTGCAGGCAAAAACAGCAAAGAGCTTTAAAATATTTACTTTATTTTCTGGTCAAAAAAGAAGATCCTCTTTGCTGGGTAACTCATCTAAAAATAGCACATAGAAAATATAGAATGAAAAGAGAATAGAAAAAACTTTTTGAGGTTGACTATGCGGCTCTAAGCGGGTTTTGTTTTTAGTGTGAACTGTTCTAGTGTGTACCGTTTTAGTGTGTACCGTTCTAGTGTGTGTACAGTTCTAGTGTGTACCGTTTTAGTGTGTACTGTGTGTACTGAAATGTTCATAACAGTCATTACGTTTGGTGTCCTTTTAAGTCTTCAACACAAAACACTGGCACACGATTATGTTGGAAAAGGTGCAGGGCCCCTAACTGTTTGTATAGATATGTATGTCTGTTTGTTTTTTTAAATACACAAAAAAAAAAAATTCCTAGTTTTATTTTAAACCTTGATAGAACAGTCTGTATAGTGCCGATGGAATACAGCTGTTCAGGATCAAATTGCTGTAAACATAACATAAAAGCATGTCTTGTTAAGGGAACTACAATGCCCTTCCAATTTTGCACTTGGCTTAAAAAAGAGCTCTTTCGGTTCATCACCAGTGTACTTGTTTTTATTATAAGAACTGTACAGAACGAGGGGGCCGTCCCTCAGCAATAAATTTCAGCAATAAAACTAAATATGGCCGACTTTTGTCATAATCACTTAAAGTCTTGACATGCAAATATAAATCTTGTTTCCTCCAACCTTCACATAAAACACATAAATAATCTTTTTTTCAAAAAGAAAGAAAAAGAAAGCATATTGCTTCCATGGTGAGGCTGATATTTGCAAAACATAAATCCTGAATGTCAATTGAAATTATGATAATTCTAATTACTCTGATTAACGTTTTGACAGCTTTCAGCAAAATTATATCCATATTATGAGACATATTTAACACTTCATTAACTATCCATCGCAATAAACAGGTCCCAGCAAGGAGGGGTGTTTGCATGCAGAAGCAAATTTAAAGGTTTAATGATTTTAATTTGGATTCTAATAACAGAGATTTATTGTGGTCAATGCAGCAGAAATAAATTGAGATCTTGCCACTCTAGGCTCATAATTCAAACCATGACGAGCACAAGAAAAATTAAATGCTCTGTGCTTCCATTATATCCTGACCATTATTATGTATGTTCAACTTAAAACTATTAGAGACCATTCACGATAATGAGGTTTGACAATTATAAGGTTAATAAAGAAAAATCTTGACAGTCTTTATTGATATGGCATGGAATTAAATGATTAACTATCTCATTAAAATTAAGAACCCTGAAGTGCAATTACTTGTGAAATGAATTGACCTTCACAACTGATACACTTTTTAACGTTCTCTTAATTGACGATAGGGAAAATGGACGAGTGCAGTTTTCTGGTTATTTTACACTGTTATCTATGGCCTCGTACAAGAGTGGAGTTTACTCCTTCGCTATTAGGGCGCAACATTTTATAAAGTAGTGAGGCAGAATCATTTTAACAAGACACGTGTCGCAAAATCTGCGCACCTACGGCTCATCATGAACCTGTTACAAGAAGCCAGCTGAGAAATAATTATTTATGAGTTTATCCAATATTTACGTTGGCTTGTTAACGTTCAGCATCAAAGTGGCTAGGATAATGTGTGTGTGTCTGAACTCTGAGAAAACGCAGCAGAACAGGAGAGAATAAGCAATTTCCTGGAAGAAAAAATACTAAGTTGCTTAATTAATCCAAACGATCCTTCAACGAGGTTCTGAATAAAGTATGAGATAATTTCCCAACTTGACCGTGGGATCCCATTCTACAAAGGCACCCTGTTGATAGAAGCTTCAGCCGCACATTTTTATTAAACTATAAATTACAGAACAGAACAAAGGGAAGGGCTAACGCTGAATTGATGTTAACTGGAGCCCTTTGTAAGTTGCCCCCAGAAAGCACTCACTTCGATTTTATGGACATGATTCACTGTCATTGATAACTCATTTGACAAGAAATGAGATGTAACTTAATATGGCCTGCCTTCTTTAATGGCTTTTACAGACACAGTGTTGAAAAGGACATATAAGATGAGTCATTTTATGTATCTGGCAAGTGTTCATTTGCCACCTTGACTGCAATGTGCTTAACAACACTAATACATTGAAATCGTCTGAGGTTGGAATTAATGCATCGATTTTCATCGTGGCCAGGGACTCTTTATCCAGAAGCTTAATGGCTTATTGCTATCAAATTTTTCCATGCTGCCTATTTCTACACTGACTCATGCGGCCCTGGGATTAGTTAATTTATCAATCTCTAATCATAGAAAATGTATGCATTAGAAAATTTAGTGATAAAAGCAGGTGAGAAAAATACTTTTTCGCCACATTAACCCCACACAACCCTGTGATCATTTGCAAAGACACATGTGAGCACTGACAGGTCCACAGACTTATAACGCTTCAAGTTCAATTATAAGGCCAGGCATAAAGGTAATTGGTCCTTAAAGCATTCTTTTGATTTTGAAATGGCCTTCTACGCCTACAGCATCTCTGCTAGCTAGCACAAATGAGATGTTGGGAGGTAGAAAGGAAGTCAAAGGTCAAAAGGTTATATACATGTGGAAGAAAGCAAACCGTTTAGTGGTTACAGCAGTTATACATATGCACACAGATTTATACATAACGAACGTACCAATGACAAGTAGCCCATAATGCGGCTCAGTGGCAAAATTTTCCCGATTTTACAAGTTCAGATGCAGCTCATGTCATTAGTGGAGTGTGACTGGTTGAGCACAGCAATGGTGCACAGTTGACGTAGTGCTGCCCAGACTGGGTGTGGGTGGAAATCGGCAGAGCTTCTCTCAGCTCGTTGCTTACCGGTCTCTCCTGTCGGCTTCCCCAGCGCCTGCAGGCTGGCAGTGTCTCCAATTGGTGCAGAACCTCTATTATCATATGAAGCATAGATGTAGATAATGAACCTTCACGAGCCATGGTAAAATAGCTGAACTTATTGTCAATTAAGTTTGAAGCAATGTCTAGCTCTATAAAAGGAGATTGCTATCTAGGGATTTTGTATTATTGCCTACATGTGCAGCTAGCTCTGGTGATGAGAACACAGGGCAGCCCTCGTGCTGAGAACTGTAACAGGCCCAAAAGAACATGGGACCTGCAGCCTTCTAGCATTGCCTGCCGCTGCGCCCTCCTTCAGATCTCAGAGCGTCCGGGATTAGTAGCAATAGCAAAAATCTCTAGACTTAATTTAAATACAAACAATTATTTTATCTCAAATGTAGTCATTAGAAACACATTATAAAGAAAGGCAGTAAAAATTTCAGAACTGGCAATTCTTTTTTTTTCCATCGTTTAAATTTGTGCAAACAGTCTTATAAAGCATAACTGTGTTGGGGCCACACATTGTTCTAAATAAAAGCAGTATCAGACAAGTATCAGACATTTGGTGGCATTCACATTTGCTGTGGCTAAAGGATTAGAAAACACAACTGCATTGGCACATTTTTTCCCTCCGAAATTTCTCCCTGTTCATGTCCAAGCCTGACGTTGCGTTCTACACGTTTGTGATTATTAACAAAAATCAGTCTGAGCTTCAAATAACAGTGACACCACTGGGTTACTGCTTTATTCACAATCACCAATCACCGAACAAGGGTGATGTTTAATTGCATGCGCAGGTTACATGTAAAACATGGACTCCCCTTGCCTCAGCTGCAGCCTCATCAGAGTGTTTATGCTGTGCTTAATTCAGCGTCAGGCATTCATACGTCCCCCACTGCCCTGTTTGTGTTTCGACACATTTCTACGGGCTGAATAGCTTTTGACTGGCAGCATTTTCCGGGGTGAGAGATTTCAAAGCGCAGTGAACCGAAATCTTTAAAAATGATAACAATGGAGCGACGCTTACAAAACCCCCTCTTGCTTAAGAGCAATCCGATAAAAGCCAATCTCCAAGCAGATGGATTTTCACTCCATCTGAATTCATGCGCTATAAAAGCTGGACAAAGGCAGCCCGGAGTCCAGAGTGTTTAGAATGTGCAGGCTGGGCCCCGACGAGTTTCACTGAAACACAGGCCTCCTCTCCATTCACGAGGCACTCCGCTTCACTTGAGCCCAAATCCATTATACACTTCCTATCAGGAGAATACCTGCTCTTAACCTCTGAACCAGCATTGTTCTGAGTCCTCAAAGCAATTACAACCTGGGCGACGCATAAAGCTAGGAATGAATAAAGCAGAAAAAATCGAATGTTTTCCTACCTCAGTATTTACCTCTGAAAGGGTGCAAAATTTTTCGTTTTGAGTTCCCTTAAATAACGTGGCAACAAAGGCTATGGCCATCAGTGCATCGTTATGGGAATGGGAATTCAAAAGTCACAATACATTACTCTCCTGAGTCATTCAAAAGGACATGAAAACTTTTGACATTGAGGACAAAAGGATAGACATGGGCGTCATTATTAGGTTTCAGAAATTTCCTATACATCCCCTGTTGTCTTAATCCCTGATTCTTATCTGTGTGTGAACTGCATGTTCAGACTGTAGAGCTTCAAAAAAACAATTTCTAATTTTTAATCTGGGCCAAAGAAGATGACAAGCCTTTATTTCGCCACCGGAAATATTTTCAAGTACTTTGAGGGTAGGCGAAGGTTAGAGAACATGGGACAAAATACTGAGAAGAAAAACAGAACCCATCAAAAACGTTTGGTCCACACACAGTATGAGTGTGGGTGATTGAAAGAGGGCGGTAGAGAGAGGCTGATGGGCTGACACGGGGAAGAGACAGACGGTGCCAGAGTCTCAGTTGGTGTCTGTGGACTAGGGCTTGTCGGTCAAGGCGTTTGACGTCTTCCAATGAAGGGAAAGTGGGTCAGAGGTGCTTTACAACAACCTCTCCCCAGTCCGGCAGCTGCTGCATGGACCTCCAGCCTGGCTGGCTGGCTGGCTGGCTGCCCATCCACCTGAGGTGTGGAACCACAGTGGAGATTCAGGGTTGGAGTTTCTGGGAAAGAGACCGTTAGTAATTGACAGTTAAAGAGGCTTGTGGGGGGGGGGGGGCAGGTGGCTATTGAGGTCTGCGTAAGAGAGCTGGGAATACTTATTACAGAAGCTTAAAACATTTGGAATCGTTCCAATCACAAATATAAAAATATCTCGGCAAAGTTCTTTCTTTAGCTGCAGGAAGAAAGTAAAATCCCCCATAATTCCTTTCTTTCTGCCTTGTTGAATTTTAAAGTTATACAAATGTAATAAAAGTAAACTCAAAATAGCTGAACCTTTACTATTAAATTTACATGTTAACCTTTACTATTGTTATTTACAAACACAAAATAAAATATAGTTGCAAGAAACAATTGGCTTTCTCCATTCTGGAAGAACCCTAAATATGTATGCAATTGAGAGTAACAGAAATTTGTTAATATCTTTTTACAATCATTAACCTAGCTTCGTTTACAATGTGCATCTAGTTTCTATTACAACAATCCGCTTGAGGCAGACAATGTTTGTAACTAAGTCTTTTAAAAATATTACGTTAATATAATTGTTATTGCTACCAGATGTATTTTTATATCTCACGGTGTCTGCTGATTTACGTTTACGTTTTATTGTCTTCACTCGGCACTGTAAATTTGTTGTTGTTTTTTTAATGGTATCGGAACATTTTATTCCTTATTATTTTAATTGTGTGTATATATTACTTAAATTACAAAACAAAAATTAAAGCCACTTGTTTTATATGAGTGAGTTAAAACTGATTCATATTGAACAACGGGTGATAAAATGGCTATGGTTTACCTCAAAACCTACAAGTGAGAACATTTTTCAACAAGGAAATCAATCTCTTATGTATAATAGAGCAAAATACATATTTTAAGTCACACAAAATCTACACATTTTTATTAAAAAAACCGTTTTCCTCAGAAAACTGAAAGTACTGCTATACTGGATTTTTTTCTGTTCTGTTATTTTCCTGTGAGGTTGCACTGTTCATTTGGATTATTTGCCTGGTACTACGAAAGGTTATTGCTTGCACGTCATTCAATTATTCCTCAGAGAATTACTGAGTTTTTCCATTTGTTTTTTTCCAGTTTGTTTTACCTTTGATGTTCATATAATCTGGGAAATATTCTTGTGTTTTTATGATACTGGTTAATCCTTTTTGAGGATCACCTCACTGTTCCTTGCATCACTGCGTAATGGGCTAAAAGTAAATGGACTGACCCATTACACTAGCATAGACTGGTCCACATTCAAACCCATGAGTGATGAATCAGAATCGGGAAATAACAAAAGGGAAATGCTCATTTATTATGTCTTTGTATTGTTTCTCGCAAAATGTGAATTGTACATGGACACATTTTTTGTCTACTTTTAGTATAAAACCATTTGGAGACTTACTCTCTACAAACTTAACATTTTCCTCAGTAGAGTGGACCATGTCCATATCCTAGTTTACATATCATGCATGCTTTTCAACCAACTTCAATCTTTACTAGCCATTTCAGAAGTATTAGAATTTAAGGTTAATGTTTTGATATTTCTTTGAATGTAAGATGCAATTGTAAAGGGGAGTCCCACTCTTGGGGGCTTTTAAAATGATTTTTGTTCCATGTTTTCCAATTATTCCACTTAAGAAGCTTGGATTACGGCGTCTTCACATTCTGCAACCGTATCGAGTAGTTATGAAAAAGCAACAAGTTCCTCTTCTTCCACTGTGAATACACTGTCCTTGGACCTTGATCTGCAAAACAGGGGATAGTTTAATATCATAGTTTAGTTCGATGGGTGGAACAAAAACCAGCAAACGCTGTGGCCCTCAGTGACTTATCTAATAAGCCTGCTGCATTTAACACCTACCTAAGCTCCACAATATTGTTTTTACTCTGTATTCTGCAAAATGTGCTAGTATATATCAGTTTGTTATTTTTTAATTTGTTATAGTTTTGATTTTTATTTTATACTTTTGGGTAGTTCAGAATTGGGACATAATGCAAGATAAATGCAAATTTCTTTTGAAATGTACATGCAGTTGAACTTTGATTCTAAAATTGACATTGTAGGAATCTAAAGCAAAATGGATCTTCTCAGGAATTTCAAATCAAATTGGCTTGAAACTTCAGTAACATGGGTCTACGTGATTGACTCAATGGCCTAACGTTTTGCCACTGTTTCTTGCAGCTATATTTTCTATTTGACAGTCACTGTATAAAAGATTGTGTTAAAAGAGTAATGTAATAATACTTTTTAAACTAGTAAGACTGAAGTTGTTGATTTTTTATCTGCATTTGGTTTTAAACCATTTGGATACTTACGTTATACATAACATTTGCTTTGGCAGCGCAGACTTCTCCATGTCCGTATCCCAGTTACACATCATGAAATTTTAGATAAAGGAATATAGTAAGTTTGTTGCATAGTTCCTGTGATCCCAGTAATTGTATGTTCCTTCTTTGTGTGAAGGATTTAATTAATAAAAATTGTACAATTTATGAAAATTTAAACTTAAATAAAAAATAAGATTGAAACAATTGCAGCGATCTAATTGGTCGGAAATTTGGAGCGATCTTATTGGTAAAAATTAGAGCAATCTGATTGGTGGAAAGTGTGGAGCGATCTGATTGGTCGACAAAATTGAGCGATCTGATTAGTCAAAAAATGGAGTGATCTGATTTGTTAGAATTTTAGACCAATCAATTATTTTTAATATGTAGTTTTTGAGTTATTGAGCATAATAGGGAAGGCTAAAAATAATAATAATAATAAAACATACAGAAACAGGAACCCTAATTAAATAAATAGTATATCGAATATCGAAATATAAAAATATAAATAAAATATCGAATCTAATTAAAAATTCTTGTCTTGATTCATGACACTTAGGTATTTATCAGGCAATAATGGAAAACCATTGCGGCAATAAGTACACAATAAGACATTTGTCTGTAGCCCAGCTCATATCACATTTTTTATCATTTTATCACTCCCTTCTCAGTTCCTCTATCACGCTACTTACATCCTTCTTACAAGCTCTTCATTTTCATTTGTGCAATAAGGTCTGAGCTGCTCATGCATTGTCTCCTCTTGACAGCACCGACTGCATTTAATGCCACGCTCAGGTTGTTTCAAGCACAGTCTTGGAAGTCTCTCTTACAAAAAAAATTGCTTTGTCATCACCTAATCCATTTCATACAGAGCCAATCGGTTTCAACATGAAGACGTGGCCATTTGTCAAAGTGACTAACTGAGCTTTGATTAAAAATCTTCAGAGTAACACATTAGAGGTGACAAATAGGCCCTCATTTATTCTAAATGCCACACCTGATGATAAAAATACATTCCAAGAGAGTCTAATAGAAACCAGTGTCAACTAAGAAAGACTCAATTTCCCAGTGATGAATGAAGCAAGAGGGTATGGATTGTGTACTTGGATTAGGGCACAGCCAGAAGGTGCTGTTGTAAAAATGAGCGGTGTCCATTTGCAGAGCATTTATCATAAAGGGCGATTAGCTCATATGTGTCCACAAGGACCTTTGGCCTTGCGCCATCATACCTAGGGTCAGCAGCTGTTCACTCCGGATGACGCTCCTGCCACCAGTACAATCGCAGCATGGTAGCTTCTTCCAGGGAAAAAAGTTTCCAGACGCAATAATGACAAAAGAAGCAATTTGATATTAAAAAGAGAACCAGGAGGTATGCAAGCGTAAAATGCAATTTATTCCCACCACGGTCCGTGTAGCAAAGCCCCTGCAATCAGATGAAAGATGCTGGGTGCACGCTGAGATGTGTTTGCGAAATCATAACCCCTCATCACGACATGCCACCCCACCCCCGCATGCTGATAGGCGGTAGGCCCTCACCCCCTAACTCCATGAAGAACCCTCTATGAAGGAGGGACACAATCTATAAAATAAACAAAAAAAATTCCCAGATCTGATAAACAGCCGGCTACTGAAACAGCCAGGTTGTCATGAAGGCGTCTCCCAGGCTGACAGAAACAGCGTGGCGGAGCCCCGGTCCTTTCCTCGACGCACCGCACTTCTGATCCCAGCCTACTGTCAATGCAGCGGGTGAGACACCGGCGCTGACAGACGTTTGCTGTTTCATGGCCTGTGCGCCTGCCATCTGAGGCAAGCGCCTGCCTGTGAATCTTCTCACTTCCCTTTAATAACTGCCCTGCCAGCCAGAACTCGTTTTGCCTCCCTTGGAAAGTGACAAGTATTGATGGACGAGGTGTAACAGTGTTCAATTTACGTTACATTTACCCAAATATGACATGAATAAGGGAAGGAGAAACAGCTGTGACACTTATATGGGGTCACAATAGCTGGGGAATTGTCTTCTGACAATCACTCAGCCTTGAGAGTCTGAAGATTCCTTCTCTATGGCAGATACTTGTTTATGTATATTTTGATTACAGTGCCGTGAAAAAGTATTTGCCCCCTTGATTTGTTAGTTTCTTGCATATCTGTCACACTTAAATGTGGCAGATCGTCAAACTAATTTTAATAATAGACAAAGATAACCCGAGGAAATACAAAATGCAGTTTTTAAATGATGATTTCATTTATTAAGGGGAAAAACCTATCCATACCTATCCAAACCTACCTGGCCCTATGTGAAAAAGTAATTGCCCCCTAAACCTAATAACTGGTTGTGCAACCCTTGGTGGCAACAACTGGAATCAAGCATTTGGGATAATGAGTTAATGATAATGAGTCTTTCACATCGTTGTGGAGGAATTTTGGCCCACTCCTTACAGAATTGTTTTAATTCAGCCACATTGGAGGGTTTTCGAGCATGAACGGCCTGTTTAAGGTCATGCCACAGCGTCTC
>JAOYSI010056354.1:0-24688 GCA_025775065.1 Hiodon alosoides
TGGTCTGAGCACTGACAGGCTGACCCCCCACCCCTTCAACCTCTGCAGCAATGCTGGCAGCACTCATACGTCTATTTGCCAAAGACAACCGCTGGATATGATGCTAAGCACGTGCACTCAAACTTCTTTGGTCGACCATGGCGAGGCCTGTTCTGAGTCGAACCTGTCCTGTTAAACTGCTGTATGGTCTTGGCCATCATGCTGCAGCTCAGTTTCAGGGTCTTGGCAATCTTCTTATAGCCTAGGTCATCTTTATGTAGAACAACAATGCTTTTTTTCAGATCCTCAGAGAGTTCTTTGCCATTAGGTGCCATGTTGAACTTCCAGTGACCAGTATGAGGGAGTGAGAGAGCGATGACACCAAATTTAACACACCTGTTCCCCATTCACACCTGTGACCTTGTAACACTAACAAGTCACATGACACCAGGGAGGGAAAATGGCTACTGGGCCCAATTTGGACATTTTCACTTAGGGGTGTACTCACTTTTGTTGCCATCGGTTTGGACATTAATGGCTGTGTGTGGAGTTATTTTGAGGGGACAACAAATTTACACTGTTATACAAGCTGTGTACTCACTACTTCACATTGTAGCAAAGTGTCATTTCTTCAGTTTTATCACATGAAAAGATATAATCAAATATTTACAAAAATGTGAGGGGTGTACTCACTTTTGTGAGATTACCTATATATGAGAGAGAGAGAGAGAGAGAGAGAGAGAGAGAGAGAGAGAGAGACTGTGAGGCAAGCAATTAAATTCATTAAAAGGGTTAAAATATCCCAAACAAACTTAAAACCATAGGCCTACATAATATTGAACTATGACATATGATATAATATTGAAGACACGCCGCCCCAGTAAGGTCCAATATATGCCAAGGATACAACCGCACAAGTCAATCATCACTCTCACAGGCCTCCATGCATTACACAAGTGCAGGCGAGTCTGTTCTCAAATCAAAGATAACCCATTTGTTAGCTATGTCCACTTCCTTTTTAGCAGGGATATCAAATTAATTTGATGAGATTAACACCTTAACGTGCCATATATGAGCAAGCCATTTATTCTTTCATGCAAGCCTTAAAAGAAGACCTTCGCGATCCTTAAGGAAATACCCAATCCTTAAGGAAAGCAAACATGCACGACCAGAGCTTGAAATACACATTCACATATATTTAAATTGGCCACTAATGAGAAAAAAAAAAACTTTTTTTAAAACCTTACATATTTCGATTACAAAAATGAAAAGCACACAATGGACACTGATCAAGTCCATAATGACA
Organism: Hiodon alosoides; assembly: GCA_025775065.1. NCBI lineage: Eukaryota > Metazoa > Chordata > Actinopteri > Hiodontiformes > Hiodontidae > Hiodon > Hiodon alosoides. The sequence continues at coordinate 1,286 of JAOYSI010056354.1, forward strand.
GGAAGAGGAAACAAAGTAACACACAGAGGATTCCTACTCACTTGTGATGTCATAGACAACAACAGCCACGGTCGAATCGCGTATGTAGCTAGGAATCAGGCTCCTAAATCGTTCCTGCCCTGCAGTGTCCCACAGCTGCAGCCGCACCTGGGAATCAGGAAGACAAAGGCAAAGAGGGCAATCACAGAATACGCAGCATACATAATTATAACAAGGTAAAGCACAAGAGCAGCATCTCTTGTAGCTGGACAAGTGGCAACAGAGGGGAGGGGAAGCGTTAAGAAAACAAAATAAAAACAAGCACGATGAGGCATTTTTATTCTGAAAATAAAATAAAATAAAAACAGTAAAGTTGGTGGCATGCCATTTGCAGGGTTTCCTGAGCTAATGTTTTACTTTTATTAAGCAATGTTTGGGTATGAAAATAAACAAACTAGGATTGGAAGTAGCATAATGCACATGGAAGAGAAGAAGCAATTAAATCATTATTGAAGGAAGGATCTAACGGGTATAGAGGAAGGGTACTCAACTCCAGTGCTTAAAGGCCACAGTGTCTGCAGCACTTTGTTCCACGTTGCCCATTCATTGTTTCAGATAAATGATTATCTGAATCAGAAATGATCTCTCTCAGCGTCTCTAGGTGTAAATCAGTTGGCAACTAGGAGGAAGCTCAGAACCCCCACATACACTGAGAGTTGAGTTGATGCAGAGCAGGACTGAAAGTATGCAGGTCTAAAAGACGGTTCTATTGGATAAAAAGGTGGCGCTGGAAAACTTGTATGAGAACGGCAGCAATGGGAGTAAAACTTATGTCAACCGTAGCTTTCTAAATAACCCAGTGCACTGTACATAGACGCAACATTACAACTATTCGTTAAAAAATAACCTCCTAATGCCCCAAAATTGAGAAGATAATACAAAATTCCTGTGGGAAAAATGCACTGCCACTTACCGTTCTGTCTTCGAGGTACATTGTTTTTGACAAAAAATCAATTCCTATCGTGGCCTGACAGGTAGAGAGAGAGAGGGAGAGAGAGAGATAGAGAACAGGTGGAATGAGCACTGAGAACCAGCATCAATCCTATACAGTCATACCATAACCCAGAGACTTGTGAAACGTGACCATAAACCCACTTTACACCCCTCGCTGACCTGGCACACAAACTCTCAAGTCTCCCATTCTCTGCCATGGCCCCTCAGAAGGAATGAGGCATGCATAGAAAACTGTTAGGCCAGCTGCATCGGCGCTCACTAGGGATGAGACAATGAACTCCAGCATGTGATCTACATGTCATTTCTGTTTCTTCTGAATTTGTCAGTGGTGTGGTAACCTGTTCAAGACAGCGCTCCAGTTTGTTAAGCTACTGTTCCAACAGGAGAACACAGGCTACGATGTAAAAAAAAGATTACAACTCTCCATACTCCATGTGGTGGCACTAACTTGCTATTGCACTTTGGATAAGAGCAATGCAATTCAACTACAATGTTGACTCAGCGACTCCCAAGGCATTGATAATAAGAGATGATACATGCATTAAGAATTAAATTGAGGGTTTTTTCCAAAAGGAACAGAAGCAGCCGTTTTGTGCAGTTATTGTAGATTTGGTCTGATGACACCACTTCAGAGAATGCCTGTAGTTTGATTTACTAAAACCAGGCAAGGCAGTAGCTTAAGTTTCAGTACGGCAAAACTGAAATCAAATGAGAGGTTCTCTTTGATTTATATATGTGCGTGTGTGTGTGTTTAAATAAATATAATGTGTTTCTCTTAATTAATCAATAATTTAACTGTAAACAACACAAGTACTAGGAAAAACACCTATAGGAAGGTGTAACAGGGACAATGAACTGATTAAGGAGGTTAAAGTGAAGAGTAAGATAGCATTACCTGGTAAGTGTTGTCAAAGCTGTCATACATGAACCTGGTAATCAAAGAAGTCTTCCCAACTGGAAACAAGAAAAATACATTTTCACATTTTCTCCTCCCAGACTCAGAATCGCCCACAGTTCTAATGCATCTCAGCTCATTGCTAGAAATCCTGCCACGACACATGGGGAGGGGTTGAAGGTACTCGATTGGTCTCTTGTCATCGATTCGCAAGTCGCCAATCATTTTTACACTCAACATCCCGCTTAAGGTTCCACGACGACTGAAGAAAAGTTTTGCCCCTCCCAATTGCCAATCAGAAAGTGACGTGAAGCCAGCAGAAGACAGAGGTTAGAGATAAACTAACTTCAGGACTCGCTGAATTGAAGATTCAAAGATTTGTTCTGACTCATTGATTCGAGATCTTTGAATATCGTTCAGTGAATCACTCACTTGGGTGTACACGTTCACTGGCTCAGCTCTGGGAAGGCATGCACTCTCTGCCTATTAGAGTGAGTGGTCCTCACCCACACCACTCTAATCAAGTTCCAGAACTGAACTGTATTGTCTGACCCACATATCTCTCAATAATTTGGTAAGCGGGAGAAGGTGGCGCTGGCGGGGCAAGTTGCTGCTGTAGTAATGAGTCTAGTAGGGACCAGGGAGGAGTCAAAGGAATTAATCATTTGACAGAGGCGATTCGGTTCGTCTCGAATCTGGCCATCACTAGTATCCACTGGATCTCTTCAGGCCTCCTGGTGCATTACATTTTGTTGTGGTGATGCTCATTTGCAGCCTGATACTGTGCAGAAGTTTCATAATATTAAACAATTGTCAAATTACTAAAAAACAATGCTATGCCAAAATTCCCACCTGTCACCCTAGTAATTTCTAGTGTTGTGTGCTTGGTTACAGAATCCAGTGTTTCCATTTATCGATTCAGGGTTACGTGTCTAACGTTACATTTATACTTAAATTTGACAATGTGTATGAAGCCTGGAGCTTGGACCTTGTTTGAAAGGTATCCATTTCATATTTCATAATTAAAATGAATGTCTTATCTAGTTCTTATACAATTAAACTAGTAATGTACGTCACTGGTTTAGTCCTTTACGTTACACAACAATTCGCAGCAATAATGAATTCCAATACGGCCTTTCACATGATTAGCTACCTTCTACACAGTATGAACCTGTACATTCAGGCGTGTTAGCAGTGATAACAAGGAAACACAGCTGGTAGAACACTGCTTAGCTAGCTATCAAGAACTAACCTGCGTCAGACGGGTGCTTCATATACAAGCGGTTAGACAAGCATTTCGAACACACACTTACCACTCTGTTCACCCAAGAAAACCAACTTGAATTTCCGCAGAGGATTTCCGAAATCTCCGTCCATGGCCATGAGTGCAACAATGTAACCAAGAACAAAGGGAAAAAACAAAAATAACTAGGGCTCGGGTGAACGTGCACTGGTTTTCTTGCTACAAATTAGCTAGCTACGTTAGCTTCCTTGATAGCGGAGTTGTGCCACCCCTTCTTTAGATGCAAATTTATAGCCTATGAGTCGCCACAGGTACATAAATGAATCACCTTCCAGATAACGTTGCTTATTTACTCCCTTATGATACCTGTCTTATTCAAACGGTTTGGCCAAACAATCGCAGAAAAGTCTCGCTACATCACATCTTACCACTGAGGACTAGCTTGCTACACTGTAGCCTGCTACCAGGCAACCGCCTCTCTTCTTCTTTGAATTTTAAACGCTGGCTAAAAGCAAGACTTAGCTGGGTTATGCCACTGCGCATAAACCCTGCCTACTACACTTACAGCTTAACGCAGACCAATGAAAAATTTGAGATTTGAGACTGTATTTGAGAAAATCACGATTGACAGGATTGAACAGAATTTGTGAAATTAGCTAAATATTAACTTTATTGAGGTTAAATTGGTCGATACATAAAAACATCAAATGAATTCCAAAAAAAACAACAACATTTATCTTCATTCAAATATTCCCTTTCACAGACCAGTATTGATATTGATTGGTGAAATAGTCCATCTTTGGTTAGCTACACCAATTTATCAATAATCATTTTAACAATATAAAAACTGTCATAATCACCAATTTAAAGGTGTGAAAAGTATTATAAAGAAAAACATCAACAAACACAATAAAAGCGCATTTACAGGAAGATGAACTGAAAAAACAAAGGTAAAATAAAACATCAAACCAAGTTATGGACCACCATTTTAAGATTGCCCAAGTTCAAGGACAACATTTTTATATGTTCCAAATTCTGGGCCAACTTTGGAACATCTTTTCTTCAATGACTCAACTTCTGGGCTGACTTCTATATTAATTGCCTGAATTATGAGCCAACGTTTCTTCAATGGGCCAAGTTTTCTGTAATAGCCAACTCACTTAGTGTGGCCCAAGTTCAGCTTTACTGAAATGGACCACATTCTGGACCAACTTTATGGCCCAAATTATGAGCCAACTCTGTTTGTATGATTCAAATTTCCCTTTTTCTGAAAGGGCCCAATGTGGGGGCTAACTTTTTTTTGACTGGTCCAAATTACAGGCCACCTTTGTAAAGTCAAAAATCTTTGAAAAGGCCCACTACCATCCCCAGCCCTAACCCCAATTTTCTGGATCACCCCATCACCAATCTCCCCATCTGTGGACTAGAATTAGAATTCAGGGTGGACCTAGAAAAAGAGCTGAACATATTTGGATAAAAAAGCTTAAAACAGTTACAACTATGGGGATAGATTTTTTTAGGGTTTTTAATACGGCAGATGGACTGGTGGAGGACATACATGTCACAAAATCTTCTGACACCTACAGCAGAAGATTAAAAAAATAATAAAATGTAAGAAATAAATTAATTGCTGTTAAATAAATTAATGTGTTTAAATTAATGTGTTTTATAATTTTGCTTGTATATATTTATTTTTAACCACTTAAATAACATTTAGCCCTTACTATTTGATTTCTGTGGTTCATCTTTTAGCACTTACACGTCATATAGCACTTACACTTATCTTTTACTTGGTTTTATATTTTAGCATACATTACATATATTATTTATTTGTCAATTCATAAAAATAAAAAAAAATCATTTATTACATATATATTTTATTTATTGATATTGAATTTATTTTATTTATTCCCAACTTTTGAACCTGACCTATTTCCACCACCAGATGTCCCTGCTGCTTTTTCTGCATAATTCTAGGATGCCATCTGGAGTCCCTTTTTAAGCATCAAACAATAAGCACAAAGATACATCTATGATCTTCTGAGGGCATCTACTGGCAAAAAGCTCACTACACTACATTTTCTTTTGGTTTATTGCCAACAGGTATGGCAATGGGCCTGTGCAACAAAGACAATCTTAGGCAATTTTAATCTGATTCTTGCAAAAACCCAAACCCTAACCCTAGTCTGATAGAAGGTGAGTATGGTATAAACATCTTGGTGTGCCCGTGATCTCCCTGTGGGCGGGACTAGCCTAAACCAAAAAATCTAACCCTAAACCTAACGCAAACACTAACCCCTAATGCTAATCCCTAACGCTAACGCTAACCCCTAACCCTTTGCTTTTTCACCACTTTTTCCAAGTTTTAGCCTTAGTTAACCTTTTACCCATTGTTAAAAATGGATAAGTTCTATAGGACAACCCTTGTTGTGTTTCTATACACATAGTCCCCCTGTCACCTTCCATCTGATGTGCATATGCTGCGGCCTATCTCGATGAAATCGTCGTTTTCAGCAACAACTGGGAGCAGCATGTGTGCCATCTACGGGCTGTTCTGAGTACTCAGTGGTCGCCGACTGAACCCCAGCTTCGACCTCAGCTTCGTTTTGATGTATGGCACGCGGACACGTGCGAGTGTAGCATGGGCACGCCCGTCAACACCTGCAAATTTGGCTAATCAACAACCTTCATTAACGACCTAGTTTTCCCAGTAGTCAGATGGTCTTGGGAGCTGCCAGAAGGAGGAAGCACAACGAAAAGAAAACGTTGACGAAAAGAAACATCAACAAAAACGAGAAAAACAGGGATGCCCGCGACTAGAACCTGGACTCTCATGCGGGGGTGTTTTTGTTTATCTATATATCTTATCCATTCTAAGCTGTACTGCCTCAACACCAATGTGATTTAGGCAAATTAGGCATTTTAGCTTAATTTTTTTCATTTTAGCTATATTATCTTAGCCTATTGGTGCCCCAGAAAAGGTAATTCATTCTTTTATCTAATCATGACTGGATTACTACAATCCTGTTTTTGCCTGCCTTAATCAGCGCTCCCTGTCCAGTCTCCGATTAGTACAAAACTCAGCAGCAAGACTCCTGACTAAGACAAGTAGGAGAAATCCTGTCACCCCTATCCGTGAATCCTTGCATTAGCTTCCAGTTCCAAGTTTTAAAACATTTCAAGATTGTATTGATGGCTTTTAAGGCAAGGCATGGACTTGCCCTTGAGTATAATACTGAGCTTTCAACCAGTAGCATACCTCATTGCCCACTAAGATTACAAGTGTGTTACTTAGCAGATACTTTTATCCAAAGCGACTCACACAGCTTACATCCATCCACTTATGCAGCTGAATATTTAGTGAAGCAAGTTCCTTGTTTACCAGCTGGGATGGGATCGGCAACCTTTTGGTTACAAGTCCATCACCTTTACCACAACACCACTAGCTGCCCCCCTGACTATTCCAGAGTCTAGACTTAAAACCAAGGGAGTCCTTGTCTTTTCAGTTAAGGCCCCAACACTCTGGAACTTTCCCAGGTGACATAAAAGCTGGTAAGTCTGTGTCTTATTTTAACAACCTTTCAAAACACATTTTTACAAATGGGCTTTTCATTAATATCTATGCTCTGGTTTTTTCGTCTTATGTTGCCTCACTTGTTAATTTACTTGTGCAGTTTTTTGCACAAATATAATAATAATAATAATAATAACAATAATAATAATAATAATTATTATTATTATTATTATTATTATTATTATTACTGGCACTCCTCCTCCGTTACCGGAGTCCGGTCACTCCCAGACTGGGAAAGCATTGAAGTGCCACAGAAACATCTTTTAAAAAGTAGGACACATTGAAACAACAATAAAATAACGAATCCAAAAGCTGAAATATTTTGTAGCCAAGACCTATGTGGTATATTAATATAAATTATTTATCTGTTAGTTGGCATTACCAAGGAAACTATAAAACAATTAACATGATTTAAAGATGACACAAAAATTATAAGCATGAGTCCTGCAAAATGTATGTTAATTTATCATGGCCAATGTGTAAGTAAAAACATTCATGACAAGACATGCAAGGCACTGCATCCAATTTAGCCATAGTCTAATTTACACGGGTAGTCTGTGCTCATATAGATGGTATACATATACAAACTGAAAAGATGATAAATTGTACCATCTTGAAAAATAATAAAAGATCATAAGTCCCCGCACATAATCCATACCTTTATTGCTATTTAGCCCACACTGAAATATATTTTTTTGCCCTAAGGTTTATAGTGATTTGTTTAAGTAATATTTTTACGTTTATTGAGATGCTGTTTAACTCAGAATTTCCTTTAATATCCTATGGTAAGTTGTTCCAAAGCAACTCATCTGTACTCGAGAGGGCTGTCTGAGCAAACATAGTGCAGCGTCGTGCCACGCTGCTGCTGCTGCTCAAGTTATTTTGGTCATTTTCTTCAGAAAGGAGACGAATAATAATAATAATAATAATAATAATAATAAAATCATTTAGGGCTAGCAATGGTGCTAGATCATTTAGCTTGAAAAACCAGGCAAGTGTTAGAATATTTTATAAAGTTTTCAAAGCACCATAAGTAAAATTAATCTAGAACTTGGCAGTGGTGGCATTTTTATAGGCATTTAGTACTGTTATGCTCTGTTTATACAGAGAGTGAAGTGGTTTTATTGAAGTAGCTGCAGTCTGTGGCCAGCTAAGGCAGGACACAGGAGGTTTTTAAATACACATAGAAGTGGTGCACAGAAGAGAAAATTGCATTTGTCCAATGCAGAGATTGTTTTACATCAAGGTAGAGGTGTCACATCTAAACAGTGTGTAGAAACATGTTTACATATATCAGTGAATCCCATAACATGTAGTTTATGCTCACAATGAATATATACTACCAATCCTTGTTTGTCAGCTGCTAACCACATTTTGCTTTCTCCGAAGACCTTTCTCCATCCCCCTCCCTGGCATACGAGCAATAAGCTGTGTCCAATCCAAAGAGGTTTCCAGAGGGGTCTTCTCCGGAGTAGTCTTGAAAGCAAGAATGCAATGCACTAATGGCTATCACTCTAACCTTCCATAAAGTAGCTGATCTATCAAATTAATTGATTCAGGATATTTTTCAGGAGTTCTCACGACTATATAATTATAAATTCAGTTCATTTTCCAGTTACCCCGAAGGTGTTGGGTGTTTCTGGTTATTTTATTCCCTCTGGAAAATGCATTCTGAAAAGAAATACAATTTTATTGATTGATTTATGTCAGAGACCTAGGGAAGTGATTGATAGAATAGCCCGTCTCGTAAACATAGCAAACCTTGAAACCATCCCTCTTTCAATTGAGTCATCTCCCCGATGATGAAGAAATCCCACTGGCAAACTCATTTTATTATAAAGCCACGTACATACACCTCTCCTCTCACAAACTTCTTTAATATACACATACCACAGGATATTAAAGATACTTCAACAATGTGTGTTCTACTTTCCAAAATAAGGTCAGTTCCACTGAATGTCCCAGTCCCAGCATCTCTGTTATCTATACCATGCTCATACCATGTTATCTATAGATATAGGGCTAGCCCCCTCCCCACCATTCTCGTGAGCAAAGGAGTGAGCTACAAGGCCCTTCTGTACACAGGCAAACAGGCAGACATCAGAGAACAAAGTAAAACCATACCAAAATTCTGGGGTCTAACATTAATGCATGTATTACCATTGGTTATGTAAGATAATAAATATAAGATATATCACAAATACATTGATAACTGCCAGGTGTATAAGCATTGCATAGGAATAGAGAAGAAGAGTGAATAAAATGATTATTAGAACTTCCATCCCCTTACTATAGAACATTAAAATAATTGCTTTTAACAGAGAAATTGTTTGACACAAATGGCACAGTTTTCCACATTATGTTTTCACATTCAAAAGGGCTGATAAAGGGTACAGCAGCTGGAAGGCAGAGAAACAGCCCCCAGCTCCTATAAGTGTTTTTCAGCTAGGTAAATGTAAAAACAGGTCAAGAGATGTCAGAGGGTATCTTATGAAAGAAAGTTACCCTCATTGTATATAGCTTTTACATTCATTGATATTTTCTATTTATATTTAGTAGATTAAAGTTATCATACTTAAGTTACACCCTGTGACACGCTGGGACGAGAACGGTCCGAGAGTGGAGTCTAAGTCTTTTCATTGGGCCTTGGTCACAGCAATAAGAAAACAACAAACTGCTACAATTTGGTCATAAAACACTACCTCTCTCTGAGCCAGCTCTGCTGGTACTCTTTATATAGTTATTTGATTGTTGATACCTGAGTATAGTTAAAATCAGTCAAAACAATGTTTCCTCAACAAGATCTTGTGCAAACAAAGTTTTAGGGTGGGCGTTGATCCTGGGGGCTTGAGAGTGTGGCCACCCTTCTTTTATAAAATTTATTTTTATAAAGAGATATAGATGCATTCCTTTCTGAAATTATTAAGCTTCATTTGATTGTTTTTTCACAGTTTTGTGAATTGTCACATAGTTATCTTTTTCTTCTTTTATTAGTTTTGTTAAGCATTTTGAAGTTTTTTTTAAAAATCTCAATATTACAAAATGTGTATGTTGGTGTTTTAATGATATTTTATTTCTGAAAAAGCATCTAATGGATCCTACTGTCAATTGCAATTGCACATAAAATTGAAACAGGCAGGAGTTTAACCTATGCATAGCTGTGATCGTCGTAATCTTTAACAGCTAATGATATATCGTGTAAGAAACCAGAGATTGGGGAATAGATTGGCACAAATCTGGTCAGTGAAAACTTAACAAGGCGTAGCCCAGTACACGAAAGGGATAGTTGTCCCACCTATTGTTTATTGGAAAACAAAAATGTATTTAAAAAAAAAAAACTGTAGCTCTGTTAAACCTAGCTGGACTGAGAACCAGATTGCCAAAACCAGAACTCGTTCCTATTGCATTCGGAAATCCAACTAAAAACTCCTTCTCTGTTTTTCTCCAAGAGCTCCAATTTATAGGTCCTACTGTCACTTTAAGTAGGTTTGTCCATTTTTTGCCCAGTTCTTATGGCTGGAGTTGTAATGTCTCTTGCTGCCAGCAGATGAAGCTGTTTCCCTGAATGACCCCTAGTCACACCCCATTTGTATAAGTTGTAAGTTTTTATAAATAAAATCAATTAAGTTTTTCTATGTGGCATGTTGCCAGGAGACACACTCTTAAACCCTGGGGGCACGTCCAGGGCGGCCCTGACTGACAGCCAAGCTGTGGGGCCCCACCATAGAAGGCAGAAAACATCCCTCTGGCCGCTCTCAGACCGGGCACGCCCCAGCATGCTACGAAGTGGTGCTGAAACCCAACAGCAGTTGGAAGAGAGAGACAGGCAAACAGAGAAAGTTTTCACCTTTTATTTGGTATTTATGTGTCACCATCCACAGAACCAACTAACGGATAGGAAAAATTCTAATGAAAAACACCTTCTCAGGGAAAACAGCCTCACAGCTTTTAACTTTGAGCCATAAATAAATAAATAAATAAATAAATAGCCAAACTAAACCAGTAGCTTCGCCCACTACACAGACAAACTACATTTCTCTAGCCAGTGTTTTCTCTGCTGGCTACCTTTTACAGTCTCTGGATTGCAGGCACCTGAGTATGGTTTAATTAGTGAAACCACACTGAGGTGCGCAACAAGTTCCTGGCTATGGGTGTGGCCCCACAGCTAGACTGTCAGTCAGGGCAGTCCTGGGTGTGTCCCCAGGGCTCAAGGGTGTCGCTGCTGGCAGCGTGCCGTACTAAAATTGAAAGATAACCATCATGTCGAGACTTTGTATTTGAGAGTGCAATTTGTTATTACATATTTTTACCATCTTTTTGATAAAAATTAAGCACTGAAGTCTATACATTTTTCTTTATCTAGCTCTCTTGGTGAAATGTATTTAACAATAAATCTATATTTAATACGCACCAAAATGCTCTTTTTTACTAGAAATTTCAGCTTCCTGACACATAAAACCAAGGTGACATTTGCATCAGAACCAGAAGATGATATAAGGCAGTAAGTATTGGCAGGCGTTCACCTTCTCACTATTGGCTATGCCACTTGTCAATCAAGGTGTGCTCAAATCATGCCAATCCTCTTCAAATTGCTCGCACCATGTTTGACCATATTCGAAAGGAGAGGAGGTAGGCTAGCATACATATATGCAGATCACTTTAACATACTGCGGTTACTATATGATGAAAGCGCTTACCTCATAGCCTAAAATTCCATGGAACAGTGGAGAAATGAATCAACTTAAAAGAAACTATTATTAAGCTGAACAAAAATGAAGGAATACACTGTGATGTTTACAGTATAGAACACAACTCAGTACAATACAGCCTTAAAGAATCAAGTCAGGCTCCCTTTGCTATAGTCATTATTGATGAAAAAACAATATCAGAGTCCTGCTTGAATATTGATCGATTGATCCAGACAGCAGCTGGTGTTCATGTTAGCTGTCAGTACTTTACTGCATCTAAATGTAAATAGTTTGCAATATACTATACCAAGATATGATTTCAATTATCAGATCAAATGTGTCAGAAGCTTTTATGAACCAAGTGATGGACATTCCAAAAAAGCCATTAGAGACTGTAATTAATTTATTTTCCCCGGTTGATGCTCTTAGTATGGTCGTTGTACAAATGAAACCTGGCAATTGTTATCTTGATCCAATCCCAACATAAAAAAGGTTTTTAATAGCTTGTCAGGCACTGTCTTGGATATAGTAAATGGCTATTTTCTTTCCAAGCGCTCTAAAAACTGTGGCTTTTTTAAAGAAACATAATTTACACTGCTACTTGCCTTGCAACTTTAGACCCATACAAAAGTTCCTATATTTGAGTAAAATTCCAGGAAAGTGAAAACTAGTTAAGTCACAATTAATATCTGACAGTGTTTGCAAAGGTTGTTAATGATCTCAGCCTAAATGTTGAACTGAGTAATATGTCTGTTTGTATGTATGTTTTCAGTTGATGTTCGTGGAGATCCTCAAGGATACATGCCCCCTCCTCCACTTCTCTTAATATGTCCCTTTATCCAAGAATCATTGAGAGGCTACCCAAGCTATGTGGATGACACTTATCTGTACATCTCAGTGTCACCTGGTGATTAACTTGCCATTCACCACTTAACATTTAGGCAGACATTAGAATCTGGATGTATAATAAAATCTTTCATTGAAATTTGGGAGAAAGTTAAGGTAATTATATTTGAGAGAAAAGTTAGCTTAGAATTTTGTCAGTAATTAAGACTGAAGTAAAAAATATGTTGAGAGGTTGGTTACTGCATTGCTCTGTTCTCCAGACTTCCAAGGAATACCACTGAATGCTTGTAACTTGCAGTACAGAAGCTAAGACTTTGATGAGAAGAAAAAAAAACTCTAAATGAAATAACCCTTTTGGCTAGGTAATAATAAACAATTGAACTGAAAACACCTTTTTTGGCTAGGTGGAAATAAACTATTGTAATGAAACCATAAACTGTACACGGAATTTCCAGTCACCAAACAAAGAACTCATAACCCACAAACTGGTCAACCACCAAAACCTAAAAAGAAAAAACAGCAAGCTCCCAGCAAGAATATCCCTCCCTAGACCATTCTCCTCTCTTTCTTTCAAGTTCTTTATTGAAACCACCTGAGTGTGGTCTTATCAAGAGAACATTCAGTTATGTTGAAAATTCAATGCTGTGTTGTAATGCCCTCTGTTTGAGTGTGATACTACATGAGTATCTATTCCCTCAGGCCACCTAACTTTATTTATTAAGGCACTATGAAGTTATTTCGAGATGACTGCATGCTGATGCACTGGTGAGACCACTCACTGCCTGATCCCCAGAGTCAGCATTACAGTTGGGTAATGATACAAGTGCTGGAGAGGCAAGCAGGCTGATCTCTGCATTGCATGTTAGCCCGGAGATTTGATGTCCTGGTCCTCGGTAGCCACCATGCATACAAGTTGAGCTACCAAGTATTTATACCAGATGAGATATTTGGCTCTCTATTCATTGGCTGTAATCCTACCATGCAGAATAAGAATCAAACTCAATGATTGCCTCGTGATGGCTGCCCATATTGATCCACCACCATGTTTAACAGCTGGGAACAGGCAGTGTGGGTTGAAGGCTTCCTTTGGGTTTCTCCAACATATAAAGACGTTGAAAAAAGACTAAATGACAACTCAACAGAGCATACTACTGTCTTCAACTGCTTAGAAATCCATCTATTATGTTCATTACACCCAGTTTTGTGTTTCTGCTCATGGGCCTTGGTTATAAGCAGTTTCCGAATGGCAGCCCTACCAGCCTAATTTGGTTTGTGAAGGTCATGACGTACAGTTTTTAATGAGGTGTAGCTTCAGTTCTGCAGTCATTTTTGTGACCATCCCAGTGAGCATCTGTCTATCCCTGTCGGCAACCTTTTACTTGTGCCCATTGGTCCCATTTCCTGATGCAGTTTTCCCTTGATAGGAGTATGACGTCATGGCTGTCCACACTCTTCCCACTGTAGACAAATTAAATTATTAAGCAGTTTCTACTTCTGACGTACCTGCAATGTTTAATGGAGAAAGTCATTAGTACTGAAATTATTATGTTATATATATATATATATATATATAAAACAGATACACGTGTCAGCATAAATGTTGATTAACTCATTTATGTTTTAAAATATATATATATAATTATGTTATGGATATTTTATTTCATGCTTGTTGACCCCCTTGAGGTAAGGGGTGGACATAATTACTGATGAAGATGTGTGGATGAAAAACATTAGCCTGCTTTCAAGTGATACTAATGTAGATGTGTATCCTGTGATTGTATGCTTAATAAAGCCAGGGTGTGACATTGCTATCACTGTGCAATGATATAGAGTTAATCAACATTTATGCTGACACGTGTATCTGTTTCCCTATTCTTCTTGAAAATATGGCCTACCTGAGGCAGAAGTAATTTTGGAAAAACCATGATAAAGTATTGTCTCATTAAAGTGTATATACACAAAGTCACTTTTTTATAATTAACAAAGTCATTAAAGTTATCTGAAAGACTGTCATTGGAAGGGCCCAACAGAAATTATTGGGGGGCCTACCCACAAACCCCCCAACCTCACAGGCTGCCCTGCACCCCCTACAGTGGTACCACTCATTTTGCCTCTCTGAAATCTGAAACTGAAACTGATAAATGTTGCTGATGGTGTTACCCTTAAGCTCTCATTCCCTGCTTTTAACAAGCACTTTCCGTTTTTAATGTACTAATTTAGCGACTGTTGGCCTCGGACACAAGCCTGTGAATTCTGTGGAATAGGATTCCCACCACGATTACAGTTTAATTAAGGGGTTTCTTAGGCAAGAAGGCAAGGATCCCCGCCTGCTGAAAATACTCTTACAGCATGTTTGGGATTTTCCAGGGTGCATTCTGGAATCCCGTAAAAACATGATTATCCCTCATACTGTAAGTTTATGCATCAACTCTCTTTCATTGCCTTGTTTTCAGAAATCACATTTGCAAGAGAAGCTTGTAAATGAGTTACAGCACAATTTAGGGCTTTATCATCTTCCCGCAGCTCCATTATTTCTCTTTGACTGAACTCTGAGCTCTCTTTTAGTTGGCGGATGTCTTTTCTCAGTCAGTCAACAACAACGTCTTATGGATTTGAGGAATTTTAGGTTTATCGTGACTTTCAGGTCTCCTGTATCAGTGGACTGATCAGAGGAGTACAGAAGTCTGAAGAGACCATCAATCAATAAATGCATCAAGCTTTGCAGTGTGGATTTGGTTCTAGTACGGGAATGGTATCAGGGGTGTGATAACTCAGAGAAACTGAGAGAGAAAGCAAACTACAGAGAGAAAGTTGCCACCATGATCGTTTCAGCTTTCAGGTTTAGGCATACTTCGAAAATGCTTACTACTGCCCCCGCAGTTGGGTTCTGTTGCTCTTGCTCCTTGAATGCATCCACTTACTTTTTTTCCAACAATGTAAGAATACTCTGTGAGGCGTCTCAGAGTCTGCTGTAGTTACCAAGTCCATCTTGCAGGCAGGCCCACACTCTTACCAGCATAAACCATTCCAGAGAAACCAGCTCTGCTCAGAGAGAAAACCACTGGAGCAACCGGCACAGAAACACCAGTTTGGAATATATTACTAAAACAAAACTTAAAGAAATAGAAATATACAACAAAAATATATTGAACTCAGTACTCACAGCCTGGTCATAGAGAAAGGTCGACCTAAAAAGAGCTGGCTGGCGTAGAGAAAGACAGACTTGGTGCCCACAGCCTGGCCATAGAGAAAGGCCAACCTAAAAAGAGCTGGCTGGCCAGAGATAGTAGGCTGTACAGCCACTGCAAGCTGACAGACATTGAGACGGAGGGACACATCCTGCTGTCCTGCTCGAAATACTGCTAGATAAGTTAGAAATACCTCCCTTAAATCTTAAGAAAGGTCACCTGGTTTATGCACATTTTTAGTAATTACACAGAGCGACATACAAAATTAATGTTAACGTGCAGTATAAGAAACCAAGCTACTATGCCCTATTGAGAAGTAATGCAAGTAGAAACGAAGACAAGAGCTACTAAGGAGATAAAATACAATTTTTTTGACAGCCAATATAATCAATAAAGACCAAGAACAAATTCAAGGAATAGCAATCGCAGTTCCTAGGGGATGATTAAGAGTATTTCCTTTTGAAGGCAGTGGCAGCTTCTGACAGCCTAAATGCCTCAGGCTGGTCCATCCACCACTTAGGTGCTGAAAGTGATGAAAAAGAGTTGAGTGGTTGATGTTGAGTGGGGATGTAGGGTGATATGAGCGTGCAGAGGTATCCAGGAGCTGATCCAGTGGTAGCTTAGTGTGTGAGGGTGAGGATCTTGTGACGAATCCTAGGTGCAACAGAGAGCCTTCCGTCGATTGATTCTCCCTCATGGGATTATTAATTTGTCTTTGTTATTTAAGAGGCAAACCTGTTTTATTTTTGTGAATAAAGCAGACCACCTGTTGAGTACTTGTGACCACTCCCTAATGTTAGTGTGCTGCTACATTGATATTTTGATCTATCGGCTGATACTGATATTTTTCATCACGTTTAATCACGTTTAATTGTTCGTTTGATCATGATTACTTTTATTTTTTGATTACATTAATTGCTTTTAGATTAGGCTTGGCAGGCATTCAATAAATACTGCAAAAGTTACCCCAACTTAACCCTAACCCTAACCCTAACCCTAACCCGGGGAAATTACACTACCTCATTCACCCATATAATTAAGGATGTTAGAAAAGATAAACATAAGTAGGCCACTTTATTAGCAACCTAATAGCAAGTTTCTCTACCTTCTGCACTTAGAACAACCTGAATACATTGAGCATGGACTCAACAAGGGATGCCACAGGGATGCTGGCCCACATCGACTCCATTGCTTCCCATAGTTGAAAATTGGATCTCTACTCTGAATAGCTCGTTTCATCTCATCCCATAGATGCTCGATTGGATTGAGATTTGGTGACTGGGGAGGCCACTGCAGTAAACTGAATTCACTGACAAGTTCCTGGAACTGTTCCTGGACAATCCTAGCCGTGAGGCGTGAGGCATTATCCTGCTGGAAGAACCTATTCACAGATGAATACACTCCAGCCATGAAGGGATGCACCTGATTTTAATGCCACAGGTAATCTGAACATCATTGCCAAACATTGTTCTACTGGTAACAAGGGACCCAATGTGTGCCACAAAAACACACCCCCATCTACCTCACCTTCAAACCGCCACTAATGCTGCCTTAGTTGTTGATGCCTGGCAGGATGGATTAATGGATTTCTGTGGTTTTCACCATATCCTCTCATCAGCGTGAAACAGCAGGAACAGGGATTCATTTCCCAAACATGGGAAAACAAACATTCAGTTAACTCTGAATGCAAAAAAAAACAAAAAAAAAAAAACAAGAACAATGCAGCTGTTAACTTTCGTGCATGTAAGTTCTGTCGCACAATCAGCTTAAACTATAGTCCAGAAGACTGTCACATTTTTAACCCACTATTGGCTGATATGGAGCTTTATGGTCAAAACGCTGTGGATTATATTATTCGTAGTAGTTAAATCAGTTTTATGCTAGTGAGTGTTATTGTAAAAAGACCCGTATCAGTATAATAATGAAATAATGTGAATACACTAAATTTGTAAAAAAACAAACAAACAAAAAAAAGTATCTGCTTAGTTTGTCATAAACTAGCCTAGTGACAAATAGAGACAGCAAACGTCTTTTTAAATTGGTATGAAATGAACCCTGCAGTTTTTGCCTGAAATGCTTTTTGCAATTAGTATTAGGCAATGGATGAATCCATTTGTGGGATTAATTGATTAGTACAAATGCTTGTTACAATTGAACCAGTGAGGTTTTTGCAATTCTATTAATCAAAGGCAGGTATGTGTTCTGTAATGTGTGTGTGTTTCTTAGATTTGACAATAAGATCTTAGATTTGATCTAATGCTTCAGTGCAGCAATACAGTGGACTTTGTATATCCTAAAACTGTAATATAACCAAGTGAATTAAGGAAAAATACAAGAACATCTTTCTTTTATATAAAATCCCAAGAGGCTTTTCTCCTCCTGCATGTCAACACCCCTTTTTATTCATATCCATTAAATTAAATATCCACATAGCAAAACAGTCAAGCTATTTTCTAAAGACTAATTAGTAAATATAAAAACAAACATCTGTGTGCTGCACACAGTTTTCACATAGAGAAGTCAATACACAGAACAAGTAGCTGTGGCTTCTCACATAAAAATGCTCGCCCACTTCCCACAGGTCCCGACAGTTTCTATGGTTACAGCATTTCTTCAGAGTCACAGTGAACAAAATGGTTACCATGGTATCTGCCAGCCATCAACAGCAAGTGAATCGTCTGATCACTTCAGGACTGAGTATACATTTGTTCAACATAGGTGTATCATTTAATGAGTAATTTTATTTATGTTGTTATATAGTTCCTATCTTTTATTCTTTATGAGAGTGGTGATACCGCCATTTTAGAAAAGTAGTTTGCATCATTATACCCCTTCCTTTTGACCTGACCTTAACAAGCAGGTCCTGCCTCTTGTTTGAGGCTCTATACCTTCACAAGAAAAGAAAAAACAGCCTAATAAAAAGGCCTTAATAATTGTTCCTGTCTGATTACTGTTGCTCAAATAGAGGTCTTTCTCTATAAGACTGTCCCTCCGATCAGAATTTCCATTTTAAGTTGGAATATGGTTAGATCTTTATGTGGGTTACACATTTCCACAGGCTTCGTAATTCGAATAACACAAACTGGAATTGTTATATGGGGGATACATTTAGAATGTGGAGAAAAATATTTTTTTGTATCAGAAAATACCTTTGAAAATTACAGTGACATCAGTTAACAGTTTTTCAGTTAAAGGTACACCTCTAGTATGATCCCATGGTTTCAGCTACTGTTCAAATTTCTTTATGGATTAACCAAAGGACTTTAAAATATTTTCTACGGTACACCTTAGAAGTAAGTTAACCAAATTTTATTATTTTCTTCAGCCCTATTCTTTTCAATTATTATAGGTTGCCCTGTGACAACCTATACGGAAACCAGGGGGAAAATGTTGAACAAAAGGGATGTAGTGAAAAGGCGTAGTTAACGAAAGAATTTGAGTTCTATAAAAAATATTTCACAGATGGTTTTTGTCAGTCACATACTGTCTTGTACCAGAGATATTTGTGTAAAAAAAGTTTCTTAGAGTTATAGGAAAATTGTGAAAACCGTGAGTGTTAAATCCTTCAATAAAGTAGTTCATAGCTTGAGAGACACCATGACCTCCATCACTCTCAGCAGCATCTCACAACAGTACTCCTCCTCTCTTCGCTCACTAGATAAGCCACGTTGAAATGCTAAGTGGTCGGCTAGGCTCACACACTAGCTTAGCTGTGTTGAAATGCAGATGTGTTTGGCAGTGGGATATGGTCAGTCGCTAGATAAGTGACTCTCTGGAATACCTACAAATAAAAAATAAATGAACGATTGCCCCTTACTGTTACATGATAGCCACTGAAAATCCTGTGCATCACATTTAAAAACTTTTATATACTTCCCAATAAAACAGAAAATATCTGTGCTGTGTATCTGCTACATTGTAGAAACGGCTGCCAAAAATTGTGAGAAAGGGAATAATTTTTCAGGATTAAACATTTTCATATTTTTTCTTATTAGGCTAAAAAGCATTAGGATTGACTGCCCCAAGAGTAACAAACGCTAATTCAGGTGGTAGAGCCTTTTCATACAGAGCCCCTCGACTATGGAATAGTCTATCAAAATTTATCCAGGAATCAGACTCTGTATCATCATTTAAATCCAGATCCTATCTGTTCAATTTGTCCTTAATCCATATTGGGGGCTGAGATAGAGGGTAGAATTTGGCAATAGAATCTTCAGGTGCAAATAACTTTCCTTGCCATTGCCGCTCTTAAAATGCCCACCCTCATTGGTCTGGCTGTGCTCTTAGGAGAAGGCTATATTATATGGCTATATTACCTTCCCTAACTCTTGTATGCTACCATAGTTTATTTCTGGTGAGGCTACATAATTGTCGTACCAATACTGAGTTTACTTTCCCTTGTTTGTCAACTTATAACCACATTCTGCTATTCTTGAGTGTTTTTCCTCCTCCTCTCCTTGGCATGGGATAGATAAATTGTGTCCAATCCAAAGAGGGGTTTCCTCTCTGGTGTATTCCTGGCAGAAATACCCAAGAACGAGCTTCCCACAAACTACTGAAGCTACTAAACTATATACTCAGCACCTCACTGTTTTCCTTATATTTTTTGTTCTTTTATTTCAGTTTTATTATGTATTATATCATTTTCTTGGAGTTATCTCGACTGTCTCTAGGGTCAGGGAATAATTTTCCAGTTTCTTCCGCTTGGCACTGTGTTTTGTTTTTATCGATTCCCTATGGAAAATGTAATCTTGTCAACACGTGACAAATTCTGTTTGTAATAATTTTTTTTTTTAATAGAACCCTTTTCGTTTTTATCTCCAATATCAAGTCTTTAGTGAGTTTTGCAAAACACTAATGAATGACACACATTTGGTTAATAAGGCTAGTTAGTAATTAAGATAACCAAAGATAGATGTAAAGTAAAGAGAACTAGCTGGTTGGGTATTAGTGATCCAATTCATGTAGTTGTAATCGTCTATGTAGCAAACAAAATAGCTAGCATCATAATAAATATTTATCTATATATTTTCATCTAGCAATGTGATTTTTGGCCATGTAACTAATAACTCAAAAATTGCCCTGTTGGAAGGTCAATCTCCATTGCTTAAGTCTATTGTGGAATGAAGTCCTCATAAATTATCCACATCTTTTCAAAGTGTTCCAAGCTGGATTTTAGACAAGCTTTTCTCTGTTTCCTCCTGCCACTCTTTCCACCCTTTCATATCAGATTTGTAGAGTAACTGTTGAAACATTGAACGCTGTAGGTCTTTCAGAGATGTCATTAGCCTCTTGGTGACTTCTCTGACCAATGCCCTTCTTCCTCGGCAACTAAGTTTGAGAGGATGGCCTGCTCTAATGAAATTCTGGTAGGTGCCCTAACCCCATGCTCCTCCTAATGATGGACATGACTTTAGTCCATGGAACAACAAATGTTTTTGAGATCTTTTTTTTGCTCTCCCCTGATTTGTTCCTTTCCCAATCTTTATTCCGGATTTTTGTAAGTTCCTTGGTCTTCATTTAAAATTGAATCTGAAATAACGTGAACAACTTTTGTTGCACACAGATTGACTCCATTAAACCTATTGTGTGAATTCTGGTGGCATTTGGTTGCAACTGAGGTCAGAGTACCATAGCAAAGGGGTGAATTATTTATCTAATTAAACTTTTCTAGTAATTATCTAATGCAACTTTTATTTTTTATTTTTTGTTTTACACCACCCTCCCTTCCACTCCATTGTTTCTCACATAGAAGACATTCAGTAGATTGTGTAGATCAAATGGAAAAACTACAATTTAAATGCATCAAGATTTCAGACTGAAAAACAATAAACTTTGTTAACACCCAACAGGGGTGTATTCTTCATGTAGTACACTGTCGTGAGTTGCTTTGACAGAGAGAGGCAGGCTTGTTCAAATCAGAGGTGTTTCCCAACAGAGCTACTAACTTTGTCCCATCAATTACAAAATTATACCTCTGACTTCATCATAAAAATATAATTATTCAACGTTTCTATTCCCCAAAGGTACAAGGTTAATTGGAAAGGGTAATTGTTAACCTCTCAAAACTGGAAAGCCAATAGCTCAATATATTGACTCTATGTAAATGAAGCTCCTGGCATAAAGTTCTGGAGCAGCTTTAAATGTCTCCCTATTTAAGGTGAATTCCCTGTTAAAGCATTTTACAATAATGTATAATTACAAGTTAGTTTTTATTGATATATTTTCCATTTTAAGTGTAATTAATAAGTGTAATGTAAGGTCATTATCTAAAATCTTGGATTCATTTCTTTTGTGAATCACAGCATTCCTTGCAGCTTGTATGAGTGGTCCAGCATCCGAAGAGGTCCCAGTCGACAGTGGCTTGTAAGCTTCCATCAAGTGATAGGATTCTCTGGTTAGCAACAAGAAGGCACTTTCCATTCCCACCCACCCTATCCTAGGCAGTGCTCACTCAATCACAATTACATGCTTTATATTCAGACCTGGTTTCAATGTTATTCATATATCTTAATTAATTCTGGTGAATTCACTGTATGGCAAGGGTAGTTTTGTTCCATGGTTGACTTTTAAAATGCAGAGTACCACATAACAAACATTTACCATTTTATTTGTACACAAAAAAGTATATATAATAAAAATGAAAATATTATCACTACATGATTATATAAAATATTTTACCTTTTTTTTAAAGCAATTAGTCCTTTTTTCTTTTATTAACCAATTGATGGTTTATTCGATTCTGACGTTTCAACACTAAAGTATTAAATTTTGTCACTCAGATTGATAATTGCTTGACCAAACATTAATCAGGTAGGACTTTTGATAATGGTAAGATATTAGGATAAGAGCATTACCTAATAATTATTTGTAATTTTTTTTTGTGAAAAAAACTGTATTATAGGTGTGTGAAAAACATTAGATAAAAAAAACATAAAGATGTTAAATAAATGGCATTTTCCAAGTTTATGAGACAACCAATAAATCTTAAAAATTTGGATCAACAAAATATGTGTTAAAAATGCTGTTACTTCTTTTTTTTTATTTTTTGCTGGCAAACCCACATCTATCCAATAACAATTATCTTCCAAACTTTCATAGCAGGTTGCAATTATTCAATTAGCAGCTTAATATACTTTGATTAGATCCTTGGCTGGTATAAAACCCAGGGTAGACGAGGGGCTCCTAGACAAGGATTAATAACCACTGGTGTAGATGTGGCAGTAATTAGTTTTACAGCTGCATTTTGGATCAAATATTGGTGGTTTGTCAGTAGAATCAAAGTAGGCTTTTTACTGTGAAGGTTCACACATCAGTCCGGGCACCATCAAATGCATCAGCTGAAATAAAGCTGTGAGGTAATATGAGATGTCTCCGAGGAGCAATCACCCAGTGAGCATGTCTTCCCCTTCTCTGACCACAGTGGGGGCAGGGGGTTTCCATTGTCTTGCCCAACCCAGCACCACAGGGGGAATAGATTGTGGAGCTGAACACACCATACATGTTTCCTTACAAAAAAAACTTCAGGTGCTTTAGGGTCTGTTTTTTTATATATACATACATTTGTAGTGACTTTAGATTAATGTGCTTTCATCAAGTAGTCTACAAGTCCTTTAACGTATGGTTGGAACAAAGGAAAATTATTCACAAAATCGTCATTAATCTGCATTAGCACATACACATTATATTATATTTATATAGCAACAGCTACATTAAACCCTTTAGATTTACCCAAGAAACCTTTTCATACAACATTCATTAGAAGGGTACACCATCTAGTGAATAAAAAATAAATAAAAAATAACTATACAAAATAGGCTTTCAGTGGCCAGATTGGTGGTATTCAATCATTCATAAGAGGAGCAAGATAGGGTGGGGTTGTCGTTTGCTTGTGGAGCCTGTGTGAAGATGAGAGGATGGAGGAGGGGAGTAATGGGTGGGTTTATTTCAGCCAGGAGGAGGGGGAGGGGGTCGGA